>JANHFX010005501.1:6711-35295 GCA_027560015.1 Chloroceryle amazona
GGCGGCCACAGGAGGGTACTTTAGGGGCCTGGCCAGCACGACCTGTCCCGGCTGCACACATCCTTGGAGTTGGGTGCGGACCGGAGTGTGGCACTTGCTGGTGACCAGCCCTGCAAAGGGACAGTGCTGTGACGGACAGTGGTGAGGGTCTACTCCTGCTGATGGCATGAGGCGGAGAGGAGTGGACTAAACCAGGCCAGGTCCATGGCAGCTTGAGGGTTTTGTTTTGTTTTAACATTTACAGGAATTTCTGTTAGCCAAGCAAAACAAAACAAAACAGAAGGGAAACCAAAATAGTGAAGCAGTTTCAGTGGGCACTGATGGACTAGTTTCCCTGATGTCAGGGGAGGAGCTGATGAAGAAGATGGAGAGGAATTTCAGTCTTGACAAAGCTGCAAAATCTGAAGGATGCGTGCTTGACTTCTGGGCATGCTGCACACATCTGTGTGCCCAATGTCATCTGAGACGTGCCTGACACTATTTCATATGGATTAAAGATTAGTGATACCAGCCTACGGGTGCAAAAAAACCCCAGTGAAATATGAGTCCTTGGGGTAGAAAGGAATCTGAGGCAATTGGCATAGAGATTGTAATCTTTCTTTTCCTGCTGCAGGATATACAGCCTTTATTTTAGTCTCCCTTTTGTAGTTGAAGGCAATCTGTGTTAAGAGCTGACAATGGATGTGCATTCATGTAGTGCAGAGGGCCAAGTACGATGCAGTGGGATGACTCTACAGGGTTTTGGGAAAAGGAAACAAAGTCAGTATCCAGTGTTCCCGAAAGGGAACATTTAATAATAGAGGACATTAAAGCAGCCAGAGAGAAGCATAAAATTGGGTGGCAACAAAAGGGGAGAATAATTATGTGGAATCGTGACTTTGGCAAGGGCTCCTCATGTAGGTTGGACCCTGCCCTGCATGGGGAAGAGGTTTAGAAGCAAGCCCTACAAGCTTTGTCAGTGACAAAGGGGGGGAAAAAAAGTTAATGGCTTGCATTTTTCTAATAAAAATGATCAGTGTCCATTAGCAAAGAGTATATTTAGTACATCCTAAACAGATACTACATTACAAAAAATTTAAATGGTACGGTCTTCTTTTGCTTTCTATTTTTGCTTACCGGTGTGGATACATATACATCTAATAAAAAGCTATGAAAGATACCCAGAGATTCTTATCTAATGTATTGTAGTGCATATTAGAAAGATATCATGTAAAGACAACAAATAGATGTTCCAGTGTAGCTGTTTTGAAACAGAAGAGATTAGAAACAGGAAAATTGCTGTCAATGTAGAACTTTTATTTATTTCAGTTAATCCACAGTTAGTTAAATCCACTAATCAAGTAGATTTGTCTTTCTAGTTTTATTAATTATACAACTTTATACAATTATACAATATAGATATGATGTACAACTTTCTTTGTCTGGGAGTCGTGAGTTCCCCGATGGCAAGACTTGGGACTTCAGGCACAGGGAGCGTGTGTTTTTCTGTCGCTTGTCGCTAGCGTGAGGCAATAGCTGAAATAAAGAACGGTGCTCTTCGGACACAGTGATGCACTAGATGGCACTGTTGGTTTTAGTTTTCGTGCTGTCTTCCCCTTTTAGGAAACTTGTCTTAATTAGCTGCCTTTTGAAAACAAACATGCTGTTTCAACAGAGGGTCAGTGTACATTGTTCTGGGCTGCTGCTTTTATGTTTATAGTCATGTAATCAATATGTTGGAAGGGTAATTAATTTTTAACTTCAAGCCAGTTGTAGATCAAATGGCAGTAGAGTTACTGGGTGGAGACAGTTTAATTTCTTTTGAAGCAGTGATACTGATTAGCTGGAAAGGGTTTGCAGTGAGTTGCAGATCTAGGAGACCTTCTGCTTTGAAATACTGTTGTTAACTTTAAAGTCACATTATTACCCTGATACAGATTAATGAGTTGTGGCATAATTCTGATAAAGTTCCTCTCATCTACTTGGTGTATTTTGTCCTGTCAATTTCTATTTGAAAGCAGCTTTATTTGCATTGACTATTCAATTTCTATCAAAGGAATGGAACAAAGTCAACATTAAATTGATCAAACTCACTTTCTGCTTTTTATCCCTTTTCTCTCATTATCTGTCTCCAGGGACTCTAGAGGGCCCATGGCTAAGGATGAGATGTGACTCTCCGTACAGCAGCATATAGGATACTGTAAGAACCTGAGGGATTTTGAAATCCCTCCAACCTGTACTTGTGGGGCACAGTGGTGTCCTGGCCTCCCTTCCCTTTCTTCTGTCTGGGGCAGCTCTGGCTGTCTCCCAGGTTCCTTACTAGGAGATACTAGCTCAATACTTCCAGTTCTTTCAGCCCATCCCCTTGATGCTTCCTTGTCCTCTGAGCTGACCTTTCTTGATCATATTTTCATCTGTTCGCTTTCTTTCATCTTCTTCCTTGCCTCTGTTCTTCAATGTTGAAACAAATTAGAATTTCAACACTCAGCTCTTCATCCCTGTCTCATGACTTGAACATCTTCCTGCTCCTTTTTTTTACAATCAATAAATGGGCCATTTTCATGGATAGGCTATTGATCACTTCTCCAGATGTCTGGATTCTTTCTGATCTAGTGTCTGTGCTTTCCATTACATTAAAATTTCACTACAGGGTCTGGCTTTCCATTCTTGGGCAGGTCTCAGAGCCTCTCTGCTGTCCTCATCTTCCTTGATGTCTTGGCTGATTTTTGATTCTTTGATCATTTAATTGGATTTCATGCAAGTAAAACTACAAGCACTGGTTTAATCTGAAATTAAACTTTTGTTTAGTCTAACATTAAAAAATTAAGTCAATTTCAAAAGAAAAAGTATTTCATTTTCTCTGAGAAAAGCCAGCCTCCTGTATTTTTGGGCTTAAACTATTCATTGAATTCAGTCTGGACCAAACAACAATTTTTGTCCTTTTATAAATCTTATCAGTTAATAAGACTGTTTCTGCAATGCACTGGAAACATCTCTGTTTTCTGCTGGAACCAAGAGTAGCCCTTGATATGGATGGGCACAGCCATCAGATATTGAGACTTGTCGGATATTTAACCTTTTCAGGAAGACAAAACATTCTAAGTAGGATAATGATCAGCAGAGGTTAGGGTCCACACCATTGCATTTGTCAGAAATTAATACGGTGACTAGTAAAGGCAAGACTGCAGTTACTGCAGCAGACTGCTCTGTAGACTGTAGTCTACAGTTCTTTGTAAGATATTAGATTAAGATCATGAAATTTATTCTAGTTTTGAGACAAACTAGAGATGGATATTTGCAGCATACAAAAAAAGTTGAAAACACGATTACCATAACCACAAGAACTGAAAAGAAAAATCCATGCTGTCTTTCTGTCTGTTGGTTCCTCAGGATGCAGATCTTAGTGAAATTAGTCATGGTGCTTCAGAGTAGTACTTTTATCAACACTGACCATCTGGGGAGGTGATGGGGTGGCGGAGTAATGTATAGCAATGTATTTACAGTAGAGGGAGCTGATGTTCAGTGAGTGTGTGCATTTTTCCGCTGTGCCAGTCTTTGTACAGCATGAGCCTTTACCAGTGTGTGTGTAAACCCAGCTGGAGAAATATCTTCTCCTCTCACCAGTTTGGGGGCGGGGGGGATACCTCTGTGTCCCTCGTCTGCCAGCTGCAGTCATGACAGAGCTCTCTGGCAGGCCAAGTGGTCTACAGAGCACTTGTTAGAAAGAAGGACCTCCTGGGGTCCCTGGGCATTTTTCCATGCATCAGGTTTGATATGAGGGAGAGACTGGCAATAGCGTTCACATGACATTGCAAACACAGAGTCTCAGCTCAGCTCCTCCCATACCTGCCAAAGTCTGATGTTTCCATCTTTCCAAATATCACAACTTCGTATTACACCGCAAACAATGTCTCTTTTGTGCTTTGCTCTGTTCCCTGGGTTTGGCCTGGTTTCTGCCTGACCCATCTCATGAATAAGTGCTCAAAAAATTCGTTGATTTACAGCACTCTTTTTAGAAGCCAGAGATCTCTAGTTCTCTGGCACTGCCTGGCTGGATTATGCAAGTTATTCAAAGTTAATTGATAAAAGTTAGTTGAAACAGAGATAAAGTAAGTGTGAAACAAAAGAATATATATGCATTCAAAAGTATGAAGTTGTCAATTCTTTTAAGTGAATTTCATCAGGTAATGCAGGCTAAGGGATTGAAGGACTGTGGTAACAACTAAGTTGAGTTCCAGCTCCTGGCTGCTCCTCATAGCTCTTTGGGTGAAAGCTGTCCTCCTGGTGAGGCAGCTTTCCTGGCTGCAATGGTTCAGCTAAGGTAATCACAGAAGAGTTAGTACAGAAGGGATATTGTCCCAAGACAAATGTAGGTTATATACTTTAAAAAGAGAGGACTCAGAGAATTGGAGACCCATCTAACTTGTATAACCAGAACAATCCTCAAGCAGGTTATTAGTTTGCCATGTTAGCACCTAGAGCCATAGTTCTTAATCTAGATCTGTTTGTGGACAAAACCTCTGAGCATGTAATGTGCTGTAGTACCTTGCTTTTCCAGACAACTTGCATTATATTACTGGTGGCTTTCTTTAGCCATGAGCAGCAGAGCTGCTGATCTAATCACTTCATAGAGTAGTATGATTTGAGAGTACCGAGGTCATTGTTGGTACCACACTGAAGAAATGTGGATAGGCTGTAAAGAACAGCAAGAAAGTTATTTAAAAAATAAAGGTTATGACAAGGAATTGAAAAAATTACTTTGTAGCTTAGAAAAGATGAAATTAAGATGGGACATCTTTGCTTAAAATTTTTCTACAACTATAACACGACAGTCATTTGTTGGCTGTGTAGCCAGTGTTGGGGAAAAAAAGACAGGGGGGTGAGTCTCATGCTGCAGCAAGGAAGATTTAGAAAAGAAGTCCAGCTGAACTTTAGCACCACACAGATAATGGAACCCTGAAATCCTTATAGCTTGTACAGGTGTGGATTATTTTTTTATAGAAAATGTTAGACAAATGTTTGTGAAGGCAGCTTAGGTGCATTCACCCATCTTGGTGACATGGGATGGACCAAATGATCTCCTTACATTTCTTCCAGCCTTGTATTTTTATAAAAGTGCTTCAAAATTTATTAATGAAAAGAACTCTCTCCAAACTGGGTAGTATTATTCATTATACTACTTCCTAGCATAGTCACAATGAAAAAGTTATCTGCAAAACAGGTTCTTTCTGCTCTTTCTCTGGTCAGCTTTCCTTCTCAAGCTTTGGAGCTAGGTGTTATCATAGCAAAGCTGAAATTCTCACTAGCTGTTTAAACAGAGGAGCATTTGATTAGAAGCATCAAGAAAGGGAACAAAGAGGCTTTTACAATGACATTTCCATTAGGGGGTTCTCCCAATGTTTCAGTATTTCCTGATCACAAGTAATTTAGCTATTTTTTTTTTAACTCATACTACTCAGAGTGATTTATTTTTGAGCTGAATGCTATGGTACCTGTTACTGGATAATACCTTCATGCTGGACAATATACTGACGTTATCTCAGCTGATCACAGAGGTAGGATGGATTCTTCTCTTTTTTTCAGCAGTCTTTTATCAGTTTTCCTGTGTTGAGAAGTATAAATTATTGTAGGCTGAGGAATATCTCTCATATTCTCTAAGTGCAGCTTGTCTCTGTGGGAAGATGTATTATATATGCAGTCTGTATCTAAAGAAAACCCACTCCACAACATAAGCGTCTGAAGTTGTGGGTACCTTTCACATACATGAAAAATATGACACTGGCATTGCAAAACATAGATAAGCCAAAGCAGAAGCCTTCTCATTCAGATCTCTTCTATCTGACTGAAACAGCTTAACTCTCGGTTGTGCTTTACCACTAAAAAAAGAAGTTTCCTTGCAACTGTGCAAGTCTGTCACTTTATGCTTAGATGCTTGGAACTTCCACTACATCTGGGAAGCAAAAAAACCCCATTTTCAGATCTTGAAGGAGTGGAATGCTTCAAACAGATGGCTTCTTTCCAGAGAAAGCTCTTCCAGCTTTCAGAAATGCTCCTCATAAAATTTGATGTAGCTGTTAGGGGTAGTATATAACTTAGGGGGGTGGGGATGAGTGCTATTAAATGTGTAGAAAATAGTGTTGGGCGCCTTGAGCAGTAAAATCCTTTGATCTCATTGCAGTCTCTAGTTTCCGGATTGTGGCTGAATCTATGAACGATGGACAAAGTTTCTGTATTCTCATTCAGGTGGTAAAGGAAGTTGTGGGTTTTTTTATTTGGTTTTCACAAAAAAAACCCTTGTTAGTCTGAATTCAGGTTAAAAATATCAGAGTGTTGCTCCTGTATGTGGCATTTTATGAATGTCTGTTTTATGGTATCTGCTTGGCAGGCTAGTGTATAAGTACACTATACAAATATGATCTAAATCAAGCATTTCATTAAGGAAGAACATCTCTTATTGGCTTTCACTATGGGCCGTTAACCTTCATGGACACAAATTTCCCTGCAATGAAGTTACTATTTTAACAGCATGGTAAGTACTATAGGGACATTAGAAGGGGGTACATGGGTAAAGTACTATGTTGATAATGATTAGTTCAGCACAGCAATAAGGTTTTATTTATACTGAGCATCACCAGGCAGACATTATCTTCCTACTCAGGATTGCCTGCAGAAAATAATATTGCGTAGAAATTTGCATACAGAACCACCGTATTGTGATGTCTTCTGGTAATCTGGAGATACTAGAGGCAAGAAAGAGGATGAAGTATTTGATAAATCAGTTCTCGTGGACACAAGAACCCCAGAGTACTGCAGAGAACTCTAGTTCTGCCAAATCATCCAAAATCGGTTTCCTTGGGCTCCTCCCCAGCCAGCTCAGCTTTGACAAGATAGAAAATCTATTTCAAGATGCTCAGAATGGGTAACAGAAGAAAATTCCCTTCATTTATTCAAACAGTCAGGCAGATTTTGAAGGCATTCACTCTCCTAAACATATGACACAGACTTAAACATAGTTTAAAATAACTTACTTTGTATTTGGTGACAGGTTTAAGAAAACCCTGCTGCTATAAATTAATATCAAATACCTAGCAAATATATTTTTTCATTGTTGTTGCAGATGTACAAGTATTTTTCCAGGATATTTTTGAGTAAACTTAATATTCCCAGAAAAAAGGTAGAAATAGTCCTGACATAGATGCCCTTTATTTACCTGCATTTCATATAGCAGCCCGGCTTTACAATTGCCAACGAGGTGAGTTTGTTTTCATCACTTCAGTGACTTGATGCAACATTCATGGGGACTATGTGAGCCTCACAAACTCTTACCCTCTTCCTGTCTGACTCAGACCTGCTGTTCAAAAGTTCTGCCAACAGCTGCAACAGTTTGGTGCTCAGAGGTGTATGGAGGACATGAGAAATCTGGAGCATTTTTCAAATTGTTGAGCTATTGACCTTTGGAGTGAAATGCTTCAAATGCTCTTATGGCTTTTGTTGCCAGGTGGCAGGTATCTTAAATAGGCATGGCTAGTAATTTCATAGACAAGTTAATTTCAATACATACATTTCCAGTAACTGAAAATGAAGGAAGGAGTTGTGCAGATTTCTCTACTGTACATTTCTCTACAAAACATAAAAGTTACATAGTGAGAGTGGTTTTGCCATCTGAAAGTGAGTGTCCTTCCTGTAGCAGTAACCTCTTCTAAGAAAGAGCTTTTCTTAGGAAAACCATTAAAATACAATTGGAGTTGGGTGTGACTCGCTCCTTGTTTTGTCCCACTTGCTGTACAGGATGTATGTATTGTCACATCAACACATGTTTGCCATGAATTCTGCACCATGGGCTCCAACAGGCTCCAGCTCCACTGTCTTTCTTAAAGTTCTTTTATTTTTTTTTGTGAGCCGCACAAAAGACAAAGAATATGCCACTGTTGTCTGAAGGCCTTTTTTTCTTTCCTAATTAAAGCTCAAACTGTATTTTTAGCATTTGTGTTCATTTTGTTGCACTTGCAAAGCATGCCAACTGTCCTAGTGAGCTGCAACCCCATGGCAGCTGAGGTGTCCATGTTTGGTCATGCACCCTAAAGTTTTTGGCAATAACGCTTTTCACATTGTAAAGGAAGATGAATTCAACTCTCATTTGTACCAGAGAGGGGCTCAACGTGATCTTGGTAGTAAGAACTCTGGCAGTGTCTGTAGAGATGCACAGAGGCCTCGGAGGCCTGATGGGGGATGACTTCCCTGTTAAATTGCCGTCATCAGTGTGAGAGGATGTTCGGCAGATACGAATGAACCTTTTAATGGCACTGGGCTTTGTCAAAGTACTTACCTGTTACTGAAAAAGTCCATGGAAGACAGATTTAACAACCCTTCTTTCGTTTTCTACCTTGGGTTGTGCAAAAAAAATGTGGTTATATTCACTTAAATCCCTGACTACAGCCATGCTCCTTTGTTGAACTCGGGAGCTTTGTAAGTCTGCAGACCCAGAAGGTCAGTCTGCTGCCCTGAGGTTTTCTGTGCCACCTCCAGACATGAGGAGACAGGGATGAGGTGACAGCATGGGTAAAAGAAATATGAACATGCCTCTCCTCCTCCCTCTAACCCCAAATAAACTAAGAACTGAAATCAAAAAGCCCAGCATGGTCTGCGTGTCAGAGTGTCCTATTTAAGCCTGATTCAGCTGGACTGCACCTGAGGATCTCCCTAAGCTGACCCTGGCAGGGATTGACCCTCAGCTCAGGGTCTCTCCCCAGGAACAGTGAGAAGGCTGCCAACTCTGGAAGGGAAAGTACCAAAGTTAATAGTAACACCAGCCAGGGAAGCAGTGTTCCTTACAAAACAGAAGCCTCTTCTCTTTGTTCCACAGGAGGTCATGGAGTGGCTACAAGTGCTTGACCTTAATCAGAGAAAGGGTCTTTCAGCATCCTCATTAGATTTGATTACACCTCGAACGTTAGCAGGTGGATAGGGATTTCAAAAGGCAAATTCAGGTTTAATGTCAGAGCCCCCCAGTTCCAGTCCCAGGGTGAAAGACTGATCTCCTCTGGGCTGGTGTCTGCTGACTCAAGTTACTTTGAATTCTCCCTGCTCTCTGTGAGATCACAGTTTCTTGTAAATGTTTTTACTAATCGATCTGGCAGAATCCTAAGATTTCCCGTGCCTTTCCTCAATGCTTGGAATACTCAGTTCATGACCTATTTGTTAAAAATAATGGAAATTGGAATTTCTCCATGTTGTTGGAGAAAACACTGGAATAATGTTCTGTTTACTGAGTAAAAAAATCAAACCAAACCAAACCAACAACACATTGGGATTTATATTTCATTCATCTGCTATGACCTTTTTGTGTGATACAGTGTTATGACTGAATTCCAGAAACAAAATTTCCATGTTTAGGTTTAATGTTTAGGTTTAAAATTATTTTGTTGCCCTTTGGCAGTTGCTCACCTGTACTGCTTCTGCCACTGTAACCAAAACTGCAATGTACCTTTCCTCTTCATTTATTTACATAAGGCATGTAGGTCCATTCTTCACGATTCAATTTAGTATCAGTGACAGAAAATTAGCAATAACCAAAGCTTTAGCACCCCAATGGTACAGTGTAGCACTCTCTTTGATTTTAGAAACCTTTACTATTGCCAGATGTATTAAAAAAATCTTCCTTAACATGGACAAATTACTTAAGCTATTTGAGTTAATGATGTACTAAAAAATGTTGGTGAAATCAACAGGAAAATTTCTGTGGGGTGAGGATATCCCTCCCTATTTTTTGAATAGCTTGGCTTTTGTGTAGGCTATCTCTTATGAAACATTTTGACCATGGGTCACATCCACTGCTGATATTCATGCAGCGGGAAGGCTGCCAGCATAAGTCAGCTGAAGATCTGCCGCAGTGTGTACCTGGTATAAACAAAGTTACAAGGATGAAAAACTAAGCATGGGAATCTTGTGATTCTGTTGACCCTTTCAAAAATGCAATATGTAGTATCCCTTAGAAATCGTGAGAAGTAATCAGAGGAATGTGTTACAAATCTGGTATTTAAGTTCAGACCATCATTTGGCTGTGTTATGCTGGTTTAGATTGAAGACCCTGATAGTAATAGTGGACTGCGGTAAAAACTTAAGAGATTTTATTGACTTTTCAGGGAAATCCTTAAAATGTGTTGGAAAAAAAAAAATAGATGCAAATAATGAGAATAAAGAAGTCAGACCTTTTAGCTGGACTGGGCTTATGATGTAACTGAAGAATATTTTCATCCTTAGCTGCTTTTTCAATGCCTTTTTCCCCAAAAATATACTTTGAGTTGAAACAGCTGATGTTATTTTCTGTTAAGAAGTAAATGTGTCTGGAGAAAATGTGTTTTGGTGTTGGTTTGCTTGGTATTTTGAAATTACAAGAGCATATAAATGCTGGTTTTAATCAGCTTAGACTTTGTGCATTAAAGTATTTCTGAGTGAGTTAAGATGTCCCCGAGGTAAGCTGCTGGAGGAATGAGCTTGTAGTGTCATCTGGCTTAAGAGTGGCACAGGACAGTGTGCGTGGCAGTTTGTGGGGTACTCAAAATACACTTCATTCGCTTGTGAATTCATTGGAAGGGCTCTAATGTAACTGGGAGGAAATGCATGGGAGAAGAGCAGGGCTGGCTCCTGCTCCCCCAGAAGAACCAAGACTCCTGGGGACTGCAATGTCTTCTCTCTTCAGGTGTCACATATACAAAGATACAGAGGGGAAATGTGTGATGGATAATCATGAGGGACATGGGTTCAAGTGCTTGAAGTTTCTTGTGGATCAGGACTAATAAGGGTTCTTAGATGCTAAACACAAGTGCTGGCACCCTTGTTGGGCTAAGCATGTACTCTTTATGATGCCTAAATTCCGAGCTTCAAATGTCACCCCCAGCTCTTAAGCACATGGAGAATTTTAAGGCTCTGCATGGGTGCAGCCTGTGCTAGGCAAGAGACTTCCTATCCAAACATGCCATAGATGTTCATGGCAAATATTCTGTACCTTTTTCTGATGTATTAACGGGTAGGAGGCTGATGAACTGCATGTTTGATTTTTTGGTGCGCTGTCCATATTTTTATGTTTCTGAGTTGTTTCTTCTCAGTTCCATAGGTTGCTTTTCACATGTTAGTCAGACAAAGCATACAGAATTTTATCAGTTTAACAGCCAAATGTTAACAGGTAATTACAGCACTCAGAGACTAAAGTATTACAATAATTAATTTTAGTAACATGTTTATTAGGTCATAACAACAACTATAAACATAAGTACCATTCAGCTCTTTGCAGATATATGAATTTACTAACGTCAAATCTTTACCAGAATCACGTATTCTTACAGGTGTCCCAGACACAACATTAACTTTATTAAGCAAAAGTTCATAAATAGTGAAAATGTCCTCTGTTTCACATTGCCGCCTTCCTCAAGCATGTATGTACAAGTTTGGAGTATCTTCTCCAAATCTACATGTCATAAACTTCCTCAGCTGTTTTAACAACCATAGAGATGAGGGTTTTTTTGCCTGCAGCAAAGCCTTTTGTCCTTGAGCAATCTACAATTAGTACTGCTCTCAGCAGACATGAAAGTTCATTTCTGAAATGAAAGTGGTGATGAAACACAATACAATATTATCTGTTCATAGTTTGCCTACACACTCTGCCCTCATTATAAATCTCTCAGTTATAACACTGTCTCCCAAGAACAATATATCTCCCTTATATCAGTTCTTTATCTGCACTACCTCTCTTTGAAGATCTTAAAATGGTTGGCTTGCAGCAAGGGAGATGTTATTCTTAGGGTGGAGTGTGTTTACAGTCAGTTCTTTTCCTTTTTAGTATTTATACAGTATTTTTTCATGGTTGCTACAATTTATGAGTCGTGTATGTTGACATACATTTTCTGAAATGTTCACAGTGCAGTATTTTGTGGCCTAACCAAACTTTGTAAATGTCATTAAAAATAAACTTTTTTTTTTAATATAAAAATAGAATACTTTATGTGTTTACACCAACAAACCCAGTTCTATCCTATACTAAACAAGCTATACAGTAGTATGCACAGAATTCCACAGGAACAGAAATGACATGTGATGTTTGCCCTAAAGCTATAGTACTCCTCCCTAACGAATTAAAGTTTTATTTACTGTCTCTTTTCAAAACTGTTTCTCTGGTCACAATGTAGAAATAAAAGCAAGTATCATAATTCACTGGCTTGTGTGATCCAAGAATCAGCAGCTGGGGGATGGGCCTAAAGCTGTTTCTTCTTTTGACTGATCTTCTCAGCTCTTTAGGGCTGGCACAAAGAAATTATCAACATTCCTGCCACGGCAGTGTCTTTTTAGGTCAGGTCTGGCTGCAACGCCTCTGCTCTTTACTCACCTTTGGCGGCATCTCCACCCAAGGGTAGGTGGCAGAGCTTCAGCTACTCACTGTATGACTCACCAGACAGCAGCTCCCTAAGGTTGCCAGCCTGCCTGTCTCCTCTTCCTCTCTAGAACAATGCCGCCCATATTACTACATCCCAGGGATTGGCCTGGCATTTCATATGGATGCCTTCAAGTTTTTATTCTCAGAGAGTGGTTAATTATTTATTGAAAGGAGGATTTTCATTTTTCAGTGAGAGATCTGTCGATACAGCTGTCTGACTCAAAGACGTGGTTGAATGTTGGAATAAAGTTAACACTAGGAATGCTTTAAGCTAGATGATTTTCCCTTCATTTTATGTACCGTCTGACTACACCAGAGGACTGGCAAGGCTGGCATCTTTATTTTACTGCACACCATTTTTTGACGTTGATTTTTGTTAAGACATTTACCACGGCTGCCTACGTTCTAAGGAACCTTGTTGATGTAGTGCAAAAATCCAAAGTTTGGATTTTGGATTGCGGAAGTGAAGTGCGGAAGGAAAATAAATTTTAAACTCTTGTAACTCTCATTGTTTGTCTTAGCCTTTTGTGTGAAAACCATTTCTGCACTGCTCATTATCCTAAAGTACATGCAACAGTAATAGTCTTTCCGGTCATACTGATTGGTATTCTACTTTCTCCTTCATGGCATTAATGATGAATCTTTGTTCTTGGGTCTGAGCACACATTAATGAGAGCTAGTGGGAACCAGCTCTGGATGGTAGCACACAACATTTCCATTTGGTAAATTGAAGCAGTTGTCCAAATACTTGGTAATTAATGTGATGGTTCATAGAATCCCATAGACTTAAACAGTATGATATCACATCCTTGTACTAGTGCAACTTGGGCAACAACATAAACATGTGCAACAGTGTTCTCACAAAAAACAGGCTGTAAAAAGTAGTGGACAAAACATTTTGCCTTTTGTTCATACAACTAAGAATGGATATTCCTCTATTTCAGACATACCCGTCATGTGTCAACGTCCATGTCTGTGTTGTCTTGTGATGATAAAAGAGAAGGATAGGGAGCAATGCTCTTCACATTGACATAAGTAGCATTGACATGAACATAGTGTTCCCCAATAAAAGTAGAGAAGATTGTTGATATTTTTGAAACAAGTTCAGAAAATGCTGGGCGCATCTCAGGTTTTGGGTGCCAGCACTTCAGCATGACTTCATACCTGCCAATCAAATAAAAGAAGTGTTCAATTATGAAATCATGTAAAAAAGAAAAAAAAAAAAAAATCAACTCTCTTTCCTCCCACAGTCTCACTATAATATTAGAATCATCAGCACTCATAGAAAGCTTTGCAAACTATTTACTTACAGTGGGTCAGGGCAGTATTCAGGCTGTAGCAGCCTTCTTCCTTGTAATAAGTAAACAGTTATATCAAAAGAATTTACATCAGGATAAGGTGGTGCCCCTCTTGTCATAAGTTCCCATAACAGCACACCAAAGGACCACTAAGAAAACAAAGAAATAAATCATAAGTTATAGGGTTGGAGGGCTTTACATTCCAGTTTTAGAAGATGAAGATGGTTTGACAGATTTAAGCGTTCAAATGCACGGGTTTTCCCTTTGAAAAGTTGTTTTACTGCATTCAGCTTTCTTTTAAGTGGGCTAATAAATGCTGTAGGGACTTGAGGAGCCACTTAAATTAGAGCCAGAGAAACTCAACTAAGTAAATGAAAAAAAAAAAAGCCTATAGGCCTTACTGCTTAGCTGGTGTAAACTGGCAGAGCTCTTTTGAGGTTAATGGAGATCTGCCAATTTACATGAGCTGATGATCTGACTAACCCTTCGTAAATACACACTGAAGAGAATATACGTGGTGAAGATTCTGTGCATCACAGGCTAATTTGAATCTGGATTGAAAGGAGAGCTAAAATACAAAGTGATCCAGCCAACTAATGACTTCATCTTACAATTTTTTTCTTCGTAAATGGCCTGGTAATACTTGAGATTGCTGTAGGCAGTCAGTAAGTATTTATAAAGCAAATAAAGTCTTTTTGAGAACTATTACATTTTACAAGTCTCAAAGTTAACTTGTTTTGTCAAGCTTTCCAGAGCCCCTCCTATAGCAGGGTTCAGATCCAGCTTGGCTTCTTGGAATGTCCTTACTTTCCCTTGAAGTGGGATTAAACTACTAATTCTTTCCTGAGCAGTAACAGATAATCAGGTCAACAACTTGTTGCTTTGTGATTGGGACAAATACACTTTCCGGATGTAAAAACAGTCTCTTATTCTGAACTAAAGTGAATTGAAGTTAGAGTTAAATGTTAAGTTTTGGTCTGGAATTAGTCCATTCATTCAATACTAGAGGAATGCCTCAGGCAATATACAAGAAATTTAGAGGCGATACAAAGATGTTTGTACATTACCACATCTGACTTAGTTGTGAACTTCTGAGTTTGTAAACTTTCTAAAGCCATCCATTTCACTGGCAGTTTGGCTCCTGTTTTATTGTGCACACTGTAGTATTCTTTATCATAGACATCTCTAGCAAGACCAAAATCAGCCACTTTGACAGTGAATTTTTCATCCAACCTAGAGAAATGACAAAAAGTATTATCTGCAGCTGAGCAGGCGAGATTTACAGTGATGGTGGATTATAATGAGTGACTTGCATCTTTGAGCCCATGACTTTGGAAGGCACTACTTTATCTTGGATCTGTTAACTAATACAACAGTGAAACAAAAATGCAGCAAAGTATATTTGACACCCATTTAACACAGTGAATGAATTCAGGAAATTACTGATACTGTTTTGATAATATAATTTGAATTACAGTTCTTTTAAAACAATTGCTCTGCATAAAAGGTTTTTTTTTCTAATAGCTTATACATCCTGATTGAGTGCTACATCATTTCTTCCCCAGCTGCTTCTTTTTCTGTATCCTTAGAAGCCTCCCATTTTTATTTCCAAGTCAAGGCATCACCTTTCCTATTCACTCTCAATTTTGATAAGAGTTCTGCTGGTGTGACAGCTCAGCCATAACACATGTCCCTAGCTTTGCTCCTCCTGAGCTTGGTGTTTGTCCTGATAAGCATTGCCATTGTCAGAAAACAGAACATGGGTGGTGTTGTGCTTAAGCCTAACCTTCATTATATGTGCAGACCTAACCACAGCAACATCTGCTTCTGGGCTTTTTTACAGAATCACACAATCACAGAAAGGGTGAGGTTGGAAGGGACCTCTGAAGATCATCTAGTTCACCACCACCCCTGCTCAAAGCAGGGTCAGCTACTGCAGGTTGTCCAGGACCATGACCAGCTGGGTTTTGAATATCTGCAAGGATAAAGATACCACAACCTCTCTGGGCAACCTGTTCCAGTTTTCAGACATCATAACAATGAAGGCATTTCTTCCTATGTTTAAATGCAGTTTTATCTATTTCAGTTTGTGCACGCTGCCTCTTGGCCTGTCCCTGGGCATCACTTAGGTATTTGGGTGTTTGGGGGTTTTTTTAGGTGTTTTTTATTACGGGTATGGTTGGACTTAAGTGATCTAGGAGGTCCTTTCCAACCATGAATATTCTGTGATTCTGTGATCACTAAGAATCTGGTTTCATCTTCCTTACTGCACCGTATCACATATTTATACATATGGATAAGATTCTGCCGAGCCTTCTCCAGGCTAAACAATCTCGCGTCTTTCAGCCTTTACCTCCAGCATGTCCCTGTCTTGAATTTATGAGGTTTCTGTCTGGACAACTCTCTGGTCTGTTAAGTTCCTCTGAATGGCA
Source organism: Chloroceryle amazona (assembly GCA_027560015.1). Classification (NCBI taxonomy): domain Eukaryota; kingdom Metazoa; phylum Chordata; class Aves; order Coraciiformes; family Cerylidae; genus Chloroceryle; species Chloroceryle amazona. The sequence continues at coordinate 22,848 of JANHFX010005501.1, forward strand.
CATGACCATATGCTGTATTTACTGATGTAATAACTAAAGCAGTACCAATGAATGGAGTAGGAGGAAACTTTGATGGATCCACAGGGGACAGTTTATGCCACAGCAGCTTCCAACACCTCTTCCAGGATAGTGGAAGAGAGTCAGGAGACTGCAGGGACTGTATATACATCCTGGCTTCCTTTCTGATGGACATCACCATTGTGGCAGAGGCTATGCTTCCGAGTGCTGTACTGCACTGAGCCACTGGGGAATGTGGGTTTTCAACCCTACATCTTCCTCTCAAATGGCTGCAGTTCTCCTGGATCTGAAGTGCTGAGCCACACAGAAGTACAAAAGCAGCCATTCTTTTGGCAGTGTGAGACATCCTGATAGCTGTTCCCTCCTCACCCAAGAAAGCAGCAGTTGTTCCAGAGGGGCTGTCCTGTTGCCAGTATTTGGGCTTTGATTAGACAAACCAGAACTTTATCCTGTAACCCAATTCCTTTCTTCTTAGGAAACCCCCAAATCATGCTGCTCATGTGTGTTTTTTTCCTTCAAAAAACCAGCAGCTGTAACAAAATGCTCGTTTTCAGAAGCTGTTTGGCTGCATGAGTGTGAACCCTTTGAAAGAAGAGTAAGAAATCTGGTGTCACAAGTAAATAAACTTTTTACAGCCAGATTTCCAGATTATGATGTGCTAAAAATAGGTTCTCACATTTAATCCTATACATCATTAATGCACAATATTGCTGATGAATCAACATAATAATCTTGGTAACTACTGTATTAGTTAGTCTTTGTGTGAACTGAACTGTCTGGCTACTCAGACACTAGTAAGATTCTTTGCATGCTCTGATTTTTTATGTTAATTCGTATGTGCAATTGAGCCAAAGAGAGCTCATACTCATGTAATGAAATATTACTCTCAAGAAGTCTCAGTGGTGTTTCTTTGTGTTCCTGTTTTTCTCACCAAGTTCCTCTGCGTTCCTCTCCCTCCTGCTAGGTGCGGCAGCAGAGATGTGCTGCTTCTGAAGAGGTTGGGTGGAAGCACAGCAAGTTGAGACAACAGCAGTTTAACTTCCCTTAGGAGATGCCTTTTAAACTCTCTAACCAATGATTTTGAGAGGCTACACTTTCACCTCAGCTTTTCTTATTTCCCACACTCAAAACAGCTTATGTGTGAGAAGTGAGCCCTAGCAAGCAGAGTAGCTCATCAATATGCAAGAAAAACATCAGAATAATTATGGAACAATGAAATAAACACTCCATTTTGACTAAAAATGCAAAATTCTGGAATTTCGTTTCTCTCATCTCACTGGCTTACACGGACATATATGATAACACGGCTGGAATGGGATGGTTTTGTACTTACATACAGTTTCTTGCTGCCAAGTCTCTATGGACAAACTTTTTGCTTGCAAGGTACTTCATCCCTTTTGCAACCTGAAGGCCAAATCCAATTAAATCTTTTACTGTTGGATTCTGTAAAACACAAACATTTGTGATGCAATTAACACAGAACCCCAAAGAGCAGACTGTTTTTTTGCTGTGACTCTTGCTTTTTGACATGCCTATCTTGCCACCAGAATGATCAAGACAGGTTGGTGCTTGCAGTAAAACTGGTGTAGGTTTAGGTCAAGTTCTTACCTTCAGGGAGGAAACACACTTTAAGAAATCGAAAAAGCTGACAGACTCCAGAAGAGTTTGCAGCACAAGCAGCATGATCTGGGCTGGAAAGTGGAACAGTCTGCTGAAACCTCAGCATCTCAGCTGGTACACAAAATTCACGTTTGTGAAGTTAAGCGTTACAGCATGTAATGCAGTAGAAGGTGCTAATGATGAAAATGGAGCTCATAGTTTGTGTAACAACTGGTGTTTTTCTTTCTTAAGATAAGAGAAAAAATATTGATAATAACAAGACTGTTATTATCAATTATATCAAAATATATCAAAATATATCAAAATATTGATAATAACTAGCTGGACATGAAGATCCCTCACCTAGGAGTTGGAAGAGCAGATGGTGACGACTGTCACAGCTGTGCTGAAGTCAGCAGAGATATGCCAGTTTAAACCAGCAGATGGTTGGGCCCCTTGACTTATATCTCAGAAACACATTTGTTTATAAAGAGGCTTATGGATGGGAAATGAGAAGTACTTATTGCTGATAATTTATGGGAAACATTCTAGAGAGGAATTTGAGGGGGAAGGAGTGGCAGCTCTATGGTCGGGCTTGGTGCCAGCCTAAGCAAGTGCTAAAGGTTAAGGTGTAGTCACAGTGGCAAGTTATAGACATAATGCAATTCTCAGGGTTTATAACCCGTGGTGTTGGAGCAGGGCGTGGCTAGACTTGCATTGCCATTTGGTAGACCTCACCATGTACTTACATGAGTCTCATTCCTAATGAAGTTTCGAAGATCTCCGTGTTTCATGTATGGAAGAACAACTAAGGGGGATCCTTCATTGGGCAAGCAGATTCCCAGGAGTGATAGAACATTGGGATGAGTAAAATCTTTCATGATTATTCCTTCTTTCAAAAATTGAGCTACTTCTTCCAGGTCTGTAATCCCTGATAAACACAGTAATAAAATGACTTAATTAAAAGAAACTCAAGCAAAATACATTTCTGTACAGCCTGTCACTGACAAGAAAGTGATAATGAGGAGCTACAAACATGCTCTCCAACTCCCACATTACAACTAGGTTATGTGCATTGGTTTTCCTACAATGACCAAATGCAGTTTGTTGGTGATTTAAATTCCAATTCATCTTTTCATATCATGAATTATTTAGAATTGAGTAACAGCAATTGAGTAAAGCCTTTAACAAATGTTGTTGTAGTGTCTTCCTGTCTTTCCGGAAGCTTTGCTGACTCTTTACCAATTTAACATCCAAACACAAATTTTCAGTAGGCAGTAGAATAAAAAATGACACTGCCTTTCCCTCATTTTCCTGCGTCCTTTTCTTTGTAGAAGAAATATATGGGCGTTTCATTTGATGTACAAATGTGTAACAATGCCTCGTGTTAATCGGAAGTCACTGGAATTGCTCCAGAGATAAATCTGATCCAGCTGAAACTAGGAATTTATTTGTAAGAGTACACTTCACTGTAATTAGTTAGTTCACTCTGGCTATCTTTGGAATTACGGTAATGTCTCACTATTAAACATGTAACTCACTATTCAGTGACTTCACAGCACAATGAATTTTCCTGCCATCGTTATCCAGCAGTGTCCCATGGTACACACACCCAAAATGTCCTGTGTAAAAAATGAGCAAGATTAGCTTTAATAAGTATAATTAGTTTTCTGGTATTTTCTAGGGGCTGTCAGTTATGCTTTAAGAAAGTGATCACACTCCATTTCTGTCCAATTCCCAACACTTGTAACATATACTTCATAACTAACACATAAACCTACTATTACATAAACCCATCATTACATAAAATAAAAGCTCTATTTGCAGAGTAAGTGGTATCTCTTGATGTAAATTGAGAGTATAAATGAAGACGGGGCTGGCAACACAACTGCTTCATGTTCTTATAATGACTGTGCACGCAAAAAACGTTGGCCCATTCCCACCATACTCTCCTGTGAGATCTATGTCAAAAGAGGGCACTGGAAGGCACAGGGGAGCAGTTAGAAGATGGCAGGACCACTGGATCAGTGGTTCCCAATGGTCTGCAAGCCCATGCTAAGTGATCCACTGGATTGTACAGCCTTGATGAAAAAAGTTGCTTAAGGAGAGTCACTGTGGGCTTACAGTCTCTCAGGTCTTGCTGTCCCGTGGAAAATGGTCAGTGTTAAAAGTGGCCATAGACTGACCACATCATTAGCACTTTATTGTCTCTGCTATGGCTTAGTTCTGAATGCAAAATGTCACTAAAAGATGATGAGCAAAATTTTCCTTCTTTCTCACAGTTTAAGCAGTGAAAGAAACTGCCAGGGACACAGAAATCCTCCCTGATCCTGTGCTTTCCTGCCAAGCAAATGGGGTAGTCTATGGAAAGCTGCTATGGGGAAACCTGCTATAAGAAGTCAGGCTGTCCTGTTTGGGAAACAGAGAACTTTGAGCTATAGGCACGTGCATTAATTTATCCAACCCAAATTTGTAGCCACATGTAGTCGTGGCTTTCCTTCACAGATGTACTGTTTACTGACACTTTTACAATATTAATATTTGCAGTTAGAAAGCAAAATCGTTTTTTGTCAAGATTGAATTCTGCAGAGAACAAGACTATCTGATTAATTCTACTAGGTTCCAGTCACAAATGCTGGTCAGAGCCCAGCTGGCTTTCCTTTTGGCTTGATGTAAAATTAATACAAAGTTTGTTTTATAAAAGCAACCAAAATCCCATCAGACCACAGATTGTTTGGAGCCTGGGCACAAATCCTAAAGCTTGGATCGGGTGTGTCTAAAATATTTTTGGGCTTGGCCCATTTCTAGTTATGGAGGAGAAAATTAAAAATCATTAATTATATCAGTGTCATTCCTGATACGTTTCAACATTTAAAAAATGGGAAATTACTTGGACTTTTCTGAAGCAAGAAATAAAAGAAGGCGGCCCACCCTCGCTTTGGGGATGATGAAGTGTAATACAGGGAAGGGAAACACGCTGACTGATTTATGGCTATTTTCCTGCAAAAGAGGCATTAGGAATATCACAAATAGCCAAATTTTTATCAGTATTCCGAGACTCAACAAGAGACCTCTCATGCATGATCTGCAGAAGTACTGAAAAACATGTTTCTACTTGGATTGCCAATAGGTATTCAATAGCAGAGGGAACCTCCTTATGGAGATGTAGAGGAATAGGAGTGATGGGAGAAATTCAGGAGAATAGGGGACTTGCTATATCAGAGACAAAAATAAGGGGAAGTGAATCAGAAGCTACTCATTACTGCAGCTGGGATGCAAGAGGAACGAGGGGGAATGGAGAGCCTTTGGCAGGAGGAAACAAACATCAGATTTCTCTGAGGTGGGGAAAAGGTGTGTGCTTTTCACTCAGTCCATGGGGACTTTTAGTGGATGGACTAGTGACTAGTTTTCCGTGACCTGCAGCAACCCTGTCAGCTCAGGCTCCAAGTTTGAGGTTGCTGGTGCCCTTGCCTCAGCATCCCCTGCCATTTCGGCATGTGCCTTAGGATTGTGGAATATTCTGCAGCAGCCTCATTCCTGCACTGCAGCCTCATGTATCACAAAACCTGGATAAGCTTTTCTGTAGCCTGGAAAAGCGTGAGAGTGAGGCTGCTGAGAAGGAACCATCAAATTTTGGAGTTCAAAGGAACACCATTATTTGGCAGACTCCTTCCTTCCTCTGGTGTCTTCCCCAAATGATCAAATGCAGAACGCTTCATCTGACTTCAAAGGAGAGCCCTTTGTTTCCCCCCCTGATTTGGTGCATGGGATGCTGTGCTTTAAGAGGTAAAAACTTGAAATGCCTCCATGTAGACACCTTATTTAGAATGGTTTATAATGGAAAGGTGTGCAAAAAAACCATCAGTTTGCAAGGTAAGAGTTGCAGTACTCACCTCTTCCTATCACTTCGCTGAAGTGTACGATCAGGCTGTCAGCACCAATAACCACATGCTGCACTTCTTTGACCAGGTCAGGATTTAAGGCACTGATGTCAATGTGGACATTAGTTTGGAGGAGTGGACTGGCTAAATCTGAGTCTCCACTAGACAGAATTGGGGAGAGGTCAGAGTGAGGATACTGGGCAGGTCTGCATGATCCATTCTGAGACATGCTTGGAAACTGATCTGCAAGATGAACAGAAATTGTTACAATCCTTTCAGACTTCTCCTTGGAAAATGAAATGTTTTATTTCATTGGTAAACAAGGTTTGAGTTTATCAGTTTGGAAGTGGCTTGGCTTGGCTTTGCAGAAGTTTTGGTCACAAAGAGAAAATGAAAATATGCATTGCTAATCTGCCAAACTCCAGGAAAACCATGTCACTAGAAACTTATGCTTGTCTCAGCTCTACTTTTATAGAAGTAAATGGCAAAACTTCCACTTTTTGGAGGGGATGGAATGAAGCCTTGTCACTTCTTGCCAAGTGTAGGTTACAGCATTTCTAGTAACTGGGAATAACGAGAGTAAAATGGAAAAATGACAGCAGTATGGGAGGAGGAAGTAGGGAACAATTGAAAACATGAAACCTTTTATTACTGTCATGTTCTAATTTGATAGGGAACTCTACATTTCATGAAGGTTTCCAAACTGCTGGTGACTAGCTATATTTATCCAATGGTAAATATTCGACCAGGGAAATGCCTAAAGGTGATTCATATCCTGGAACTGCTGAAGATAATACAGTTGGTGCTACTCATGAAAATAACATGAACTGGCAGATTAAAAATAGCAGAAATTAAAATGTTTCAGTGAAGTAAGAAATATTTATTCGAGGAAATTGTTTTTGTCAACAGCATGTTGTTCAGGTATTTTAAATTGCTTCTGTTGTAAGATCTTTCTTGTAGTATTTTTTGTAATAGAATCAAAGAAATAAATTTGATTTACACCAGTTTCAGTCTGGAATGATTCCAGTGGAGTTAATGAGCTGAATTTAGCCCAGAGGCAAAAAATAAAAAAGGTAATAAATTTAACAACAGAAATTATTTTATCACAAAGAGTAAAAGGTGTTGTACTGACACGCTTTAGACAATTATGTATAAAACCTGGGATATTTTCATATAGTGCTGCTGTCTCTCTAGGTGCTGAGAAAAACTGTGCTTCTCTATCTAGGAGCAAAAATACAAACTCTTATGTTTACAAAGCCAAGTTTATGTCACCAAGGGCAAATATCTATTTAATAGTCATGGTAAAGTACTCTAGCCATGGCTGCAAAATTATTTTTTACAGCCACTACATGTAAATCTACATGTTTTCTAATGTTCTTGTCATTTTATTATTTGTCAGTAAATGACATAAGCGTTCCTAAGGCAATGCAAGTGAGTACACCTCCTTGGGTTCATTTTCTGCTGGCCTTTGCCAATGCACAGTGGCCTCTGGACCACTGCAGATATGGTTTCCATGAAGGATCTCAGCATAGTTTTGTCTCATGTACCACTTTCCCTTCTAACCTGTGGCAAAGGCTTTCCTTTTCCTTTGGGAATCTTTCAATCACGAAACTTCCAGTGCAAGCTGGCGGCAGCAATTAAAGAATCATAAAGGAAGTTGGGAACGGGCCTGGCTCTCAAACAGCTCCGTGATTGGGAATTACAAAGGTGGAGTAAGGATTTGGAGTGAATTCTATTGAGTTATATATGGCAGAACCTGAAAAAGTACAAAACTATGTCTGTACCAAGAATAACAAATATCTGCGATACCTCAAATATTGTAATGTGGTAACTCCCAAGGTTAAAGGCTCTTTAATAGTTATCACAGAATACAGTTTTCACACTTCTTAAAAGACATGTTCAGCCTAAAGTGGTATGACAGATACAGCAAAGTGCTCTTCTGGAGAATACCCACTCTAAAATGGTATTATAAGGCACAAAAATGTATTCGGCTCACAGGCCTGAAAATAAGCAACATGTTTTCTGAGACTGGCATCTCAGCAAACATGGATGTCCACTCAGATTGTCAGTTTCACATCACTTCAGCTTAATTTTTACATCAATATTTCTGTGTCATACAGTTGTGATGTTTTATAGGAGGGGCATAAACTGAGAAATCAGTATCAGTTTACAGAAGTCCATGTCTCATGTTGGGCTGAGAGAACTGCTTTATAATGGCTATATGAAGTCACCAAGACACACTAAACCTACAGCCACTTACATGCTATCCTTAAAATCACGTTTTTTTTCAGGGTGGATTTGCACATCGTGTGATGGACCATGTAACAAAAAAATCATTATATTCACTATCTCCTAATAAACTGTGGAGCATACTTACAGAGACTTTTTACTAATAATATTTTATACATCCAAACCAAGTAAAAGTAAAAATCCTTTGCATCTTGGGAAACACCTGAGAAGCTCAGTTCAAATAGCAAGCCTGGGAACACATGGAAGTCCCAAACAACGCAGACACAGAGAAAACAGATGAGAAATTGAAAGTAAGACATTGACCAAAATTAGTATAATCTGAAGACACATCAGAAGCATTATGTATAAAATATCATCCGTACAGATTCATAATAGTGGTGTACCTTCTAGAAAAGTTGATCTGTAGTCTACAGATTCACTTGAAACCATTTCTGTTGTTGGACTTACACTCCTTGCACTGACCAGCCTGTCCAGGTGAGGAGTGTGCACTCTGCCATCATAGCGCACTAGGTCGCTTCCCAGATCTGAAGTGGAAGAAAAAAGAAACATTAGAAAAATGTCATGTTTACTGCATGCCAATTACCATTTAGGGATTTATTGAAGTTTAAATGTCCTGCTCTGCTGGGCAGAGGGTTGGGTTGTTGCTGAACAAGACATGTGCAGGACTTGAACTTGAGTTATATGTACAGCATAAGATTTGCTGTAACTTATGTTAAAGCCCCACTCCTGTCCACGCTGGAAGATCGAAGAGAGCTTTGAAGCCTCCAAGGCCAGCTTCACCATCTGACTGTGATACTGGATTAAAACGAAACCTGGTTATACACTAGCTCCTCTCCTCCTCCCACCTTATATAATGTGGCAGTTCCCACTGAAAGGAACCCAGACATGGGGGCCAGAGAAGAGGCACACTCTGACCAAGTTCCTGATTTGGGTGAATAGGAGACCAGGACACTGCAGGGCTCTATGTCTTGTACACCTTAGGTAGAGCCTGGAGGACTACAAGGCAACTGGATGAAGCTGAAGTACTCGAGATTCCACAAATGTCATTTACTTGTCCCCTTTCCCAAGGCTGATTGGGGAAGTTACTAAGTTTTCCTAATGGCTCAGAGTTCCTCCAAAATCCTTCTCCTTTAGGCATACTGTGTCCCTTCACCCAGCTCAGGAAAGAGCCAAGGGCCAAAATGCAAATAAACATTGGACTTGATTGTGAGATCTCTGCTTATAGGTTACAACAGGGCACTGCATGGCAGTTAAAGTATAAATTGCTGTCAGTTTTTAAAATCTAAGATATAAAACCAGAATTATTTGATGGAATTGACTATGATGGACCTTTAATTTGTTTCTTCTTCCTTCTCCAGAGGAAAAACACCAAAACAATAAAAATTAAAATGGATGTTGAAACAACTCCAGCAATTAGTCCTGTGAAATTCTGATCTTGTCGGATCAGCACTTTTCCGATAACTGTTGACGAAACTTCTTGCTTCCACTGAAAAAAAACAAACAAGTGTGATGATTTCAAAAGACAAGAAAGAAGTACATTATTAGTACTAATGTATAAGCTGATATGTCCCATATGTACTAAATCTTGATTTTGTGATGCTGTACTGTGATAAGACACTGGGAGTGGAGAAATTGCTATATTGGTGTACATGAAAACAGAGCTACATTTTCATGATTCATTACATGCCTTCAAGAGCTCTGGTAGTGACACATCTCTGTATGTGCTACACCACACACACGGCACGCACTCTGGATAACAGGTCCCACTGCTACCAGATGTTCATTCAAAATGTTTAAGTTCTTACTTCTGCTCAAATGGTGCATGGAAATATATGGGCCTATGGCTATATGGGTTGAGATGTGCGCTAAAAAAAATAGCCCACATGTCTTTAATATGTGTTGTTCTGGCATAAATACATTGTAACATCAAACTCTCTGTTGACAGTGTGCTTGCATTTTAGTTCCCAAGGTCACGTGAGCCTGTCCCTTGCCAGCTTCTAGCTTGTTGGCAGTTTAAAGAGACAAAACAAAACAAAATAAAACAAAAAAGCAACCCCAAAAATCAACAACCAAACAAACACTGAGAGGCTAACAGGGAAAAACTGTTTTAGGTCACACGGCACTAGCTCAGTCAGTTGGAATGCATTTTGCGATCTTTTCTCTTCCTCCTGTGGAATTCATTCCTCCGGGTACTGTAATGATGGATTTGCCCGTCAAAAGAGCAAATTTTCTTCTTCATTGGGCAGACTGCAATTTCTGAGGCTCCTTGCCAGTAAACAAGCAGAAACCTTATTTAACCCCTTTATGTTGTGTTCTTTTCCATGTATGAAATACAGGTCACACCTATTTGTTCCTTAGAGGTTAAGGAAATACCACATTGTGGAACTGATTGAATGTAGCGCCAGTTCCAGTGCATATGTGAAAATATGAACAGGTCTAGAATGCAGACACACCAAAAGAAGAACTGCATCTAATTTTATAATTTTCCTGATACATCTGAGAAATTTAATTTGTACTTTTCAAAAGAAATGAATATAAAAATAAAATACAATAACATTTACTGTATGAATAAAGCACATTATTTATTACTATTTACTTAGATTACAGTAGCACACAGGAATATCATTCACGGCCCAGGATCCTATGGAGATGAATGCCATAAAGACACAGAAATAATAAATGGTCCCTGCTCCAAAGCACTTACATAGACTTTGATATTAAGCCCACTTACATGACTGGGAAAGTTCTATGAATCAGTGGGTCAAAACTCTCTACAATTTAAATTTTCAGTAGCACTCTGAATGACTCTAGTGAGACCACCTTTAGGACAATAGTGGAACTCCTAAGTGTCTGTCTGCATTTTAGGAAAGTAACTGAAATGAAATTATAAAAAGCAGACAAAAAAATGTTTCAGAAGGGATCTGATCCTCTAGACTGCAGCAGATTTTTTTGATGATAAAGGGGTTTATGAGCTACTCCATTATATATATTTCTCATGTTTCCTCTTCTGTTTGGATTAATAACTATCATTCTGTTTCTGTGCTTAGTTTAGGTCCTCCTAAGTCTGTAAAAACAGGTAATAACAACAATGGTAATATTTCTTTTAAAACTCTTGATACTATTTGAATTTGCAACTCAAACAAGCAGGGATAAAGATATCTCTGTAAACACAGGCTTAGGCTTAAATTTACAGTTTATAGGTTCAATAGTGACATTGGGAATGATAATAAAAATGGCATTAATAGCTCATGCGTGGTGTAGCTGCCTCACCTCTATATTTAGCTCGCTGTTGGATTTCAGGAGATCTCTGGGAACCGTACACAGAATTGATTCTGACTGCAGGAGGAGGTTTTCGCAGCTTTTATTTCCAACTTTTAGCACCTCTCCTTTAACAGCTTCTGAATCAATATAATTTCCCTTGGAAAAAAAAAAATCAATTTCACATTACATAACCAGCTCATAAAAAGGAGTCCTTTTATTACCTTGGAAAATGTTTTTAATGGAAAAACAATTGTGAAATAAATGGCTAATGCAAATTTACACTTCCCTGTCAATACGCATGTATCAGTTTTTTTCATGTAGATGAGAGTTTGACAGACAGGCCAGAGAGGGATGATAAAGTTCACAGATAAGATCTGCTGTCACTAATATCATACAGCACATACAGACTTCTAAATATGTAAGTGTCTGAGGGATAAATCCTGTTGGTTCTGTTTAGATTTTTACATAATCTGCACAAGAAAGGATGCATTATGTGACCCTGTTGTTTATACAAAATTGGCACTATATTATCCACCAACTAAAGGCATCTCAAACATTTTGTTTTGCAAGTGGTTATGGTAGCAGGAGCTAAGAACTAAAAAATTATAATCATAAAACTGCACAAATCTGTTAAAATCACGTTCCACAAACCAAAAAGGAACAAACTCCAGTAAAGATGACAGCATGAAAAGTGGACTCTCTGCTGAGAAAACCTGCTTTCATATCCCAGACGTGGATGAAATATTATTCCTCCTGGTATTGTGACAGTAGTCTGAAAAGGCCAAGTTCAGGATCTGTTGTGCTTAAGAGTGCATCAGTATTTAAGAGTCACAGAATCACAGAATGTCAGGGGCCAGAAGGGACCCCAAAAGATCATCCAGTCCAACCCCCCTGCCAGAGCAGGATCACCTGTACCAGATCACACAGGAACGCCTCCAGGCGGGTTTTGAATGTCTCCAGAGAGGGAGACTCCACAACGCCCCTGGGGCATATTAAGCGGGATTAAAAGGGGAGAATGGGGAGTAGCACTAAGACAGGCTCTTTCTGCAGGCTGGATCTGGGAGTATTTCACTAGAAGGGAGGAAGGTGTCATGGCTGACACTGCTATAAGGCCTCATATACTGGAAAGAAAACAAGAATCCTGTTCTGAGGGGCCAAAAAATATGTTACTTTGGCATATGTTTTAGGTCTGATGCAGAATCAGACTGAGCACTGGCAAAATTTTAATAAACATATAGGAGCACAAGTTTAACATCCTATCCTGGTTTGAGTGAGAACAGAATGAATTCTGTTCAGCGATTTTACTTTTCAGTTCATTCCTTCTAACTGTACTTTCTGAAGATAGCAGCCTGTTTTCACAGACAGTGTCTGCTGCTGGCAGGGATAACACCCCATGGTTAGAGTTACTACCAAGGATTGGTGTGCAGACCAAGGCCACT
>JANHFX010005501.1:35395-76381 GCA_027560015.1 Chloroceryle amazona
GTTCTAGTTTCCTTTTCTAATCACTAAGTCTCTCTCCCTTATTCCCTTTCTCTTCCCCTTTGGGGAGGGAGGGGGGGCTGAGAGCATCTGTTATTGGACTAAGGGGCCACCCTGACCCTAAACCGTGACATATCCTATTTTGACTCACAAAGCCACACCCCAGATAAATTCTTTTTAATTGCTGGCCACAAAAGTCCATTTTGCACTGTATCTTCCATCTACTTAAGAGCCATTCAGTTGGTGTTAATTAGGTAAATATTCAATGTGCCAGAGAGCATGTGATTGACTGCTTCTTGCTTATTAATATGGAGACTTGCTGCAGATTGTGAGCCACTCATGTTCAACTCTTTCCTTTGAGTGATGTACCTGAAAAGATTTGAATTTGAGTTTTCCATCTTCAGGATAAATATATTACCCTGGAGAGTGTGTGTAAGAGACCTCTTTTTCTACACCAAATTTTAGAATTTTTTTCTCCACCAAAACTGATACCCAAAGGGAAAAAGAATCATACCAATAAGGTGGTCCTTAGCCAGTTATAATGAAGACAGTAGCTTTTACTTACTACCATTACCATTATATTACCATTTCAAATATTTTCACTATAATATCTCAATATATTAAAAGCTTCAAAACGCTGTCAGCAGTGGTTTTGCTCTTCTCGGGACCACAGAATTTGCCTCCAATTTTAAGGAGGAAACTGGCTCTCATGAGAACTGGGAAACAGTATTTCCTATTTTAAAATGTGTATTATCTGCTTCTTGCTGAGCAATGCCCTTGCACTGAAGCTGGAAAAGCTCATTACTGGACTGAGTAGCTGTTGAAAACCAATCTGATAGACCAGCCACCTCATAACTTTAGAGAGATGGGAATAATCTGGGGGACGGTTCAGATGCAGTAAAAGGACCATAAGCCAAGGAGTAGAAATCTTGAGACTGGTGTCAGAAGAATTTTTGAGGTTCCTCAGCAGAGTGGGTTGACTTAGGAAGGATAAGGAGTTACTGCATCTGCAGAGCTCCCACTTCAGCTTCCTCAGAAATACTGGGGTTTCCATATTGCACTCTCTTGCACCAGACATTGAGAGAAGCTTAATTTTCTATGCAGTGTGGAAAAAGACTGGAAATAGAGTGACCTATAAATAGACAAGAGGAGTTCCTTAAGACTGTCTCATAAAGAATGTGTCGTACTGGCTTAAGAATAGAGTAGGCAATTTAAGTAAGCCTTGTCCTCCTCTGGGTTTTAGGACAGATGTGCCAGAGGACAGCCAAGATCTCGGGTGTGCTTTGTAACGCGACAATTGTGCTACTTATCTCTCTAGTGGAAGATTGACATTTATATTTAAAAATACACTGTAGTCATCCCTAGCAGCCCATTCCTAGGCCTCTGGAAGCAGGCACAGAGTCCCATCACCTGCTTCTTGGTGCATAAGCACAACCCCAGGCCAGGCCTCTGGGCAGACTGATACGAGAAGATGTTTCTTTCCCTATTTATTTGCTGGGGTTCTTTTACAGGTAGGACACACTGGGCCATCAGCAGGCCAGCCTGCAGGTCTGGGTCAAGGGCTTCTGCAGGAGGCATCAAGGAGAGAGACTCTGTCCTCTTCTACAGACTCAGGTGTTCGGTAACCCCAATAGTGAGACACCAGATGTCTCCTGCCCTGAGAACTTCCAGTGCTGGTGGGAGATGGGAGCACGTCTGAAATGGTGTCTTCATAGTACTGAAGCAGAGAAGTGCCTCAAGCCACTCTGCCATGACCCCTCTGACTGGGGCATGGTAGGCACTGAGTGACTTCAAAGAGCCACATACTTGGCAGAGGAAGACAATGATGATGTGGGACCTTGAGAGGGCTGGCACTGAACATAAGGTCTGGCATTTGTGGCACTCAGTGCCCTAACTGTGTTTTATATAGAAGACTTAATGTTTTCTTGTGAGTAACATTTTCTTACAGAAACATCTTATGGTCATCAGCGGAAACCAAAGAGAACCTTTCAATTGGTACTCACTGTCACTTGATGAAAGCCAAATATGTCACACTAGATTAGTTTGATTGAAAAACTTGTGATAAAAGCTCCCTCCACCCCTCTGAAACTAATTAAGAAAAAGATAAAAGAACCTTGGTTTGGTAGAACAGACTGTTCACTGAAGCAAGCTGCCATTTAATTTCATGCTGAGTTTGCTTAATTACTGCACAAAATATGACCATGAGGCATGTAAACTTGTGTATTTTTGAATGCGGGTATGGGGCGAGGGAAAAGTGTTGCCAATATGGCTTGTAATGATCCTTTGGCTCCTGACTATAATTTCTGAAAGTCGCCTACTGTTTTGATAGAAGCATCCCACTATAACTAATTCTATTTAGAGGAAGATGTTAAATTGGTGCTTGTTCATGCTTTATTCTAGGAGACCAGCTTTCAATAATGTTATTCTCCAGCTGGTTGCCAGGAAATAATCAGGGCATTAAGTTTAGGTAGACATTTGCCTTGGGTGCCATGACTACAGGTGACATCAATGCTACAAAACTGTGACACTGGTCAGTTATCAGTGGGACAGTTCCCAGCCAGCCTTTCTCATCTCCTTATGGGAGAAGAAAAAGTTCAAGAGTAAAGGAAAGAATAGAGTTAAAAAACACCTAATTTTTAACCTCAGTCCATGGAAGATTATGGAGCAAGCCCTTATGGAAGCTTTTCCAGGCAGAGGAAAACAAGAATGCAACTGGGAACAAGCAGTACAGGTTACTAAGGATGGACTTTGCCCAAGCATCCTGATTGCATTCTATGAGATGACTGGTTCTGTAGATGAAGAGTGAGAACTTGACAGCGTTTACCTTGATTCTAGCAAGGTGTGCAACACAGTCTCTCCTAGCACTGAAACAAATTGGGATGATATGGACTGGATGGATGGATGGATGGATGGATTATAAGGTGGGTGAAAAGCTGACTGACCATCAGCTAAAAGGTTAGAAGTCTAACAAGTGGCAATCCTCAATGTCTGACACTGGGACCAATACTGATTAAAACCTTTATTCTTTATTAACTATCTATTCTTTATTATCTAGCTTCAACAAGCTAGACAAAGGAACGAGATGTATGGTCCTGTGCAGATGTCACGGTATTTAGGAAAATGACTGAGATACTGGAGGGCAGAACCACTGCTCAAAGTGACTGTGCAAGCTGGAGGACTGGGACAGCAGGAACCTCATAAATTCAACAGACGGATGTAAAATGCTGCACCTGGGGTGTAATAACCCCATGCACCAGGACAGACTAGGGACAGCAGGGTAGAAAAACACTTATAGAAAAAGACTTGTGGTCCCAGTGGACCACAAAGTGAAATGAGGCAGCAGTGTGACATTGTAGTAACAAAGGGTCACCACAGAGTCTCCTTCTCTGGAGATTTTCAAGACCCGCCTGGCTGCGTTCCTTTGTGACTTGTGCTGGATTATATGATCCCGCTCTGGCAGGGGGGTTGGACTCAAAGATCTCCGAGGTCCCTTCCAATCCCTGACACCCAGTGATACTGTGTGTGATACTTTAGCAGCAGCAAAGGCAGAAGATTGAAGGTGATTTTTGACCTCAGCTTAGCAAGCGGAGATCACACCTTGAGAACTGTGCCAAATTTTGAACTCCACAGAACAAGAATGATAATGACAAATTGGATGGATCAGAGGAACACTGAGCTAGAAGGGGACTGAAGCACAGGATGCACAGTACAATGCTAGTGGAGCTCGGTTTTTTAAAGCTGTAAAATCTCTGGTTTTGGAGGTCGTCAAAACTCATCTAGAAAAGGCCATAGGAAACCTGACCAAATTTTTAACTTAGCCCTGTTTTGAGCAAGGGGGTTAGACTATGAAGACTTCCAGTGGTTCCTTCCACTAACTTATTCTATGATTGTTCTCAAATTAGTCTTCTTTCCAATTGGTTGATATGCATGACCTGGAAAATACTGGAAAACACTGCTGTCACTGCACAAAGGCACTGAGCCATGCAGCAGCTATATATCCCCAGCTCTCCACTGACCCGCGCACCAGAACTCTTTCTAAGTGTTTCTCCATAACTGAACCAAAGAATTGCTCTGCGTTGAAAAAAGGTGATTGTACAGCTACAAGTTCCAAGTAGAAAACCAAAGGAAAATAAAATTGAGACTGATTATTCTTAGGAATTTTCCCAAAACACTTTGTGGAGACATACCGATGTTAAGAGTTAGACTGGAAACCATCATGGCTGACAGAGGCTCTGAGGTAACTCCCTCTGACTTCCTGCAGCTCAGGAGCTGGTCCACTTTAACTCCATCTTGGAGTTAAAGACCTCAGGGTTTTAAGATTTCATGACTGTCATAGGGGAAAAGTTTAGGCTTACAGAGGTATGGAGGAGCTACACAAAGAGATAACCCCAGCAGCAAGACTGATTCTCCTCTGTAAAGCATTCTTTATAGACTATATTCTATACAAATTATAGAATTATATGGAATAAATTAAATGCACACAATAATAAATTTTCATAAGCGTTCATTGTAAATTAGAAATACCTGCATTTATGCTGTTTCTACTTGATACTCTAACTCAGAAAATCATTAGAATTCAAGAAATCAGACTCAAAAAATGGATTTAATTTTCTCTGCAGAACTGTACTAGAGAGCAGTCGGTGCCTGCAAGGGCCCCAAATTCCTAAGAGATGTTTCTCAGTGCTGTGTAGGCTATTCTCAAAGCTCTTTTAAGAGGCACTCAGCATGAACTTTACATTTTTCATGGATCCATAAATATTTATGCTACAATGGTGACTGATCCTCATGAGTGACTTTGTGCATAGTCCAGAGTTTCCCTCAGCTCTAGAGAGCAAAAGCTGCTTGGCCACTTTGTAAAGGCAACTCCACATCTTCCATGAGGGAAGACACAAAACCATGTGACAGTAAGAGCAAGACTCACGCACAGACCACACACTTCAGGTTCTGGGCTGCTGGCCATGTTTAGCCCCGAACTGGTGATGCAGCTCATCACAATCAGAAGCTGATGCACTGGGGTCCTCCCACAAGGCCAAGGAAAGCCCCTCTCCCACCCCATCTGATGCCAACAACCACCCTGGTATATATGTTCATTTTCAGCTCTGAATCTTTGAATTTGTGACAGCTGGGGGCTTGGGTGAACGCAGAACCAAACACACAGCTTTCTCTGCCCTTGCTTCCCTTATTTCATCAAAATGTCTGTTCTGTGCTATGCTGCCGATGTGCACTTGTCAGTAATTGAAAAACTTATTTCAACATTCCTTACCTTAATTTCCAGAACATTTTGGTTGCCTCTTGAGATGAACACTGGCTTTTCAAATTGCTTAAATACAGGATTATTTACATAATCAAAATCAAAGTACAAAGAGCTGACACCATCAAAAATAAAGAACACTTTTGTTACAAAGGGTGGTTGGAGATTGAAGGCTTTCAGTGAAGGAGTTGTACAACAAATTATCTCTGAGCTAGAGCGGTGACTACATGCCTGTAAGAAAGAAAGAGGTAATTGCAGTAAGTACATGCATAGGAAGTCACTGATGAACGTAGCTGTTCTTTAACAATACACATATATTGAAAAAATAAACACCAGAAGTCTTGTTCTTCTTTAAGCAAAGCAAAATCCTGGTCAGTGCTACACAGCGTTTATTTAGACCTGGGAGAAAAGTATAAAAAACTTCATGTCAATGGTGTTTGCACTCTTGTTGAGGAAATGTTCAAGTAAACAAGCTTCCTGGCTTGATTGTGCACAGCACTTTTAAAGTAAATATTTTGCAGATAATTAATGGAAAATGATTTCCAAAGCCAAGGACCATCAGGAGGCCAGCCTGATGTGCTGAGCAGCCATAATTCAGCTTACCCAGCCTGTCAGAGTGACTGCCACATGGGTATCTCTTCCTTTTTTTACTTCCAAAGCTATAGCAAGGGGATCAGAGGCAAATGTAAAAACAGGGTCAATTAATCTGACAGAAATAGCAAAAAATGAAAGTAAACCATGGCTAAGTTGCTATGTTTCCAGAAAGGCACTACCAACTCTGTGAGAAAGTGCTTTAAAGCCAGAGCCACTGTGGGATTCTGGGCCTTAAAAGCTCAGGAAATTGCATTTTCTTTCTAAAAATGTCTGTGTAAGCCCCCAAAAGTGTGGTATTTGGTGCTCAGGTACACAGGTGTCATGCAAGGCCCTCCTGGGACTGCTGACTGTGGGATGTGCTCCATACTCAGCACAGGAGTTTGCCCTTCACTGCAGTGCAGGAGCTGCCGGACAACAGGCATTAGGACACACTTGGGCCTCACTCTGCCATTACTCCTTCTGAGTGCCTGCTCTGGAGATGCTTCCTGGGGGAGAGCTGCTGGTGCACCCCACACTCCAGAAGACCAGCCAGAGCATGCTTTGTGCTGAGGGGGTGTGATCCAGTGTGAAATGTCTGGCCAGGATGCTTCCCTCTATCCCATACCACCTTGAAACTGGATTTGTGAGACAGACATGATGGTCCCAGGTTCTTCCTAGATGGACTGATGTGTTGCAAGCAAGGACAGAGGGGATTTACAGACAGCCTGATCCAAAGATGAGTTCAGGCAGTTTGCAGGGATAATAAGAATCCTTGTAGATGGGATCCAGCTTGCATCCAGACACCTTCATTGGAGTTAGTTATCTAAAGTGCCTTTATAGTCAACAGAGGGAAACAGGCTCACCTAGAGCGGGACTCATCTGATCAATTTTAGACAACAGCTTTAATTAGATTAACAGTGCTATAGAAGGATCAACTTCTCTCTCTTGTCCATGAAGGTTTCTACACAAGTAATTTGATTATAATGTCAACGGCACATCTACAAGCATTGATGGGAGGGATGGTGGGAGCTGGGCAGCATCATGCAAACTGCCGAGTGGCTTGTTTGTGATCGTATCGTTCAGTCCCTTCTCTGAGCCTCCCTTTCACACTGTGCCCTGACAGCAGAGATTACACTTTTTTCTTTATTCCAATATAAACAGTGTGGCTGACATGCGCCACAGTAAGAATGGGGTTTAGCTCCTAGTCATCATAACTCTTACATTCATTCTACAAGAAATTTCCCTGGAAAACCAACAGTGCTGTTGAATACGTTTGTGCATCTGAAGAATGCCAAAATATATATATTTTTCCTGTTTTGTTTTACAAACTAAATTGTTTCTCATTATAAAACACTGTGTGAAAGAGCTGTGAAATTAGCTTACATTTGTCTAATATGCTAAATTAATGCAATGTAATTTTTCTGTTTCACATCAGTGACGTAACTGTTCAAGATATATCAGTTATATACTCACATTAGCTTGAAAAGTGGGATTAAATTAGCGATCTGCAAATCAACACTTTTTCTTATCACTACAGCAATTCATGTTTCTGTGCATAACATTGTGAAATCTTGACTCAGCCAAGGGAAACATCTTCAAGACTCTGAAACTGAACACTAGAGTTTGAGAGAACTACTTAGAAGAATTACATGTCTATGAGCTGCGAGTTTGGCACTCAGTTAAATAACCTGCTGCATCTCTCAGTGATGCAATGGGAACTTGTGCTCATGGAACTAACAGACTGAGATTCCTAGCACAAATTCAGAAATATTTGTGTATCCCCCCATCACAACAAAGTAATCCATGGGACACAAGACAAAGAGGAATTTCACTCCATTTGCTTATAGTATCAGACTGTTCTTCATCTTTTGAATACCTTGTTATACACCACTGACTATATCTCAGGCTTTGTTATATCATGTGGATCTAGAAATTAATTTGCATCAGTATGGTAATAGTAAGATGCATGATTAGTATAATGGATGATCAAGCCATACTTTTCCATGATATACGAACATTTGTAAAGTTATCTATCATATTGTGTCAATTCGAAAAAGGGATTACTGAAATATATATGTAATTATAAACCCAAGTATGTCCCAGGTAATCATTATATTTTTGATTAATGTAAATTCATTAGACTTTTTATCTACTGTAGAGTAGTGATATTCCTTAAATGAATAGCAGTGGTATTCATAACTTTGTTTGTGGCTATCTATTAGAATCAGATACTTTACTTTATCAGGCTGGTCTCTGAAGAGGAAGCTTTCAGAAAATGATAAAAATCTAATAATACTCTTTGGAGGGGATGCAATGTGACTGATTGGTAAGGTCAAGAAAAATCTTATTTGCAATGCCCTTATTGGTACATTATTTGACATGACATTTTTACCTTGAAATTGGTTTTAGCAATTGAAGAATATGATGGTTTAGTTTTCAAGAAATATTGGATTGAGGATCTATAAGAAAAAAACCCTAATTCAATCTATTGCCTTCTCAGTTAAGATACTGCCTATCACCCAGCACCTTTAGCTTTTATTTAATTAAGATTTAAAGTACATTCACTTTAAAAGCTAAGCCTACATTCTACTTGTGACTATGATCTACATCTGAAGACAATAAAGAAGAAAATATGTAAAAAATATGGAGCATTTCACAAGCGTAAGTGAATACTATACCTCAAAGGAAAGAATAATCCCTTGCGCAATGCATATGACTCATCACTTACAGGTATGTATTCTTGTTTCATTTGTAAAGTATGACCCTTAAGGCAATTAATTCAAACCTGACCTACAGAAGCTGAACTTCGGTGCCCAATTCAATTTTTTTCATCTGATAGAACAACAGGAGAAGTATGAGGGAGGATCACTATGCTCCAGAGGTCTCACAGCAGCTGACCCAGATAACAGAGGGGCAGCTGGATGCGTATTACAGAATCTGTAGCAGTCAGAAGAGAGAAAAGGGATGATTTGTCCTTTCACAAAAAGTAAACTTTTTGGAGCTGCAGTAAGGAATGAAAGAAGAATGAGGTTAAAGACAGACAAGGAGAGTCTCCACTGTCTTTGCCAAAGGATGATTTCTCAATAGAAAGAGATGACAAATGAGGTCTGACTTGAGGAAAGCCCATTCAGAAAGCTTTCTGTGTAGGTTAGAAACTGAGCAATGACACTCAAGCAGGGTATCTTGAAGATTTTTCTGGAAACTCATGGGCTTTTGCTCCCATTTCAGGTGGTGCAGTGAATGGCCAGCAGCATCTTTATTGCAGTTGTCTTCTTGGATGAAGGCATGGGAGATGACACTGCTAGCCAGAAGATAGAGTAAAACCTCTTTTGCTCCTGGGACAGAGCCAGCCTTCATCACTTGTGCAAAAGCACATGACTAATACTGACCATAAGTCTTCCTCCATGGGCTTGCAATGGTCAATATACCTGCTAGCACCACATCCCTGGCAACCTGGTCATTTCATGGCATGAGCTTTTGCCTGACACTCCCTGCTGCACTCTTTCCTTGGCAGGAGATGTGCATGAGATGTAGATTCAGCACAGAAAGAAAGGCCAATGTCTCCCCTTCGTGAGGGAAACTCTTTGCTGGGCTTCTGTGGCAGCTTTATGCAGATAGAAGATCCAACCCTGAGTGTCTTTGGATAGGTAGTCAGGAGTATCTTCAATAACCACATGCTCACCATCCACAGTTTCCAGGGAATTTCTTCTATTATTATTTAATAAATACAAGGCAGACATTCACAGGTGAATTCTAGGCATTTTGGTGACTATTATGAGTATGGACCATTCACAGGCTTGTAAACATTGAAGGAACTTTAGGGTATTTCAAATTCTCCTATAATACAGTAGGCAATAACATCTGGCAGGGAACAACTAAGAAATGATAAAGATCATTCAAGAGACTACTTACTGAAGAGAAAATTAAAAGCCTGTGGAAAGAGATGATCTTGCATAGCTACAGGGTCAGTTGTTAAAGGTCATGCATTACAAGGTGCTACTTCCTAATTCTGCAACATTCATGGTTAGAAGAGATGAAGCAGTGGGAATATATATCTAAATTAGTTAATAGATGGAATATTAAAAATTCTCCAGCAAGAGATCCCCAAATGACCACCTGTTCACTATTAGAGAATGAATGCAAAGTACAGGCTTTCAAAGAGAAAATGGTGGCCTCAAGTGGTTCGGTAGCAGAAGAGTCATCTAGCACAACTGACAGCAGAGGTTAGAAGACACTTATTTTGAAACAGGCTCCTGATCAAACACTGTTCCAAACCGTGCAAAGCTTTTTTACAGGAACAACACAAAGTGAAAGGAAGGAACAAGCTGCTTCCCTCCTTGTGTACCTCACGCAGGAACGGGATGTGTGAGCAGAAGTGAGAGGGTTTGTGTATCCTTGTGCACGATCTAGAGCTGTTGAGAATTTATGCAGCACTGCCTAAATCCATATTTTTTGTTCCTAGTCAGAACAAATGGTCAAAAGTGCTAATGAAATAGAAATTAGAAAGAGACACATTGCAAGTATTGAAACATATGGTTCAATAACTCTAGAACATTTTTTTCACTCATTGAAATATCACATTCAAGGAAGGCAAAATATAGTATTTTGATACTGTTAACATAGGTTATAATATAAACACAACTAGTGTGAACATAGTATTGAATAATTTAAAGGAAATTTAAATAAATATGAATGAAAATTATAAAGTTGAAGCAAGGCATTTTTGCCATATAGAAGAAAAATTTCAGAAATACTGAACTTCAAACCTAAAAACCGAAAAGCTCAACTTAAATGTTTCTTCTATAGGGCACTGGCATATTGCCCCTAAAACTTTTCAGTCTCAGTGAAACTCCATTTTGGGGACTTGTTCCAGAAAAACTCTTTTATCAATTGTACTGCTCATCTCTTCCACTGGGATAGAAAGGAAAGACAGAAGAGTAAATGTCCCCAGATGTGTCAGCTGGTTCTTCTCCCTGAGGCTTTGGGAAGCAGAGCCTCCTCAACAGCTCCTGCTGCTTACAAAAGTGACCCTCCACTCACACTGTGACTTCCTCAGGGCCCAAGGCCACAATCAAGCCTGAAGGAATGAATTGAGGGTCTGAGGACAGATATCTGACAAGAAAAGGTGAGGTTTCTTTTAAATCAGGCACCACCCCTTTCATGCAGATGAAAGAGGGCCTGGGATGGGCAGATAGAATGAGTAGATCTCACCTACCAGGAGAATTCAGAGAAGTTCGATCTTTTTTTTTTTTTTAACTGGAAAAGGGAAAGGCTGAATCTTAATGTAGTGCAAATATGTAAAATTAGCAGGAGAGACTGGTTTGTGTCCACAGAGATCTATTGTTTGTGTCCACTGAGGGTTAAACAAGAAGATAGGTAATTAGCAGCTAGGATTTGGGTTAATTATTAGAAAGAAGTCTTTCCAAACCACTAGGTAAGCTGGTAGAGCAGCTCTCTCCAAAGCTTGTTTAAGCAAGGTTGTGAAATTTTTTTCACAGGGAGCTTTAATAACAGCCCAGACAAATATCCATCAGGCAGTGGTCTGGGTATATTTGCTCCTGTTGCAGGGAAGTGGGCCAGGCTACGTCTTTGTGGTCTCTCCCAGCTGTACTTTCAGCTGTACTTTCCTTTCATGCTTTGGGATGTGTTTCAGTGCTGGCTTTGGTTTTCCCAAGAGCCAGAGTTTCTGAATGCTGACAAAAGCAGCTTCTTGGAGGAGGCTGGTGAGAGAAAACTGGAAAGGAAAAGGGCTTAAATAACAATTTTTATAAAATGACTCAGCTCACCTCTCGCAAGGAGCAAAAAGATATATAACCTCAGCTATAGGACTTCTTGCTCATTTTGGTTTGTATCCTACTGTTTGTCTGGGTTTGGTCCATTCAGGACCACAACCTGTTTTCTCCTTTATAAATGGGATACGTGTTCATTTCAGAACTCCGGGTCCCTGCTGTAAATAGTCCCTCATAGTCATTTATTTTTGTAATAACTGCATGAAAGCTTGGTTTTTTTGGGATATTGTTCATGTATAGGGCCCAAAATCTCCAGTACAGGATGAGACTCTCTGCAACCATAGACATCCTCTGCCAGCATCCTCTGCCTCACTTGCACAGTGCAATCTTGTTTTGCCACTTATAAATCTTCCCCTTCTCCCTGACAACTAATATCCTTCCTTGAGAAACAAGCTTGGGGTAGAGATTAGTGGCAGAACAAATGGCAAGCAGAGCTGAGCTGCCACAGAGGCAGGGAAAGCCACTCAGTGCCAGAAGCCTTTAATTTCAATAGAGTAAAATATACTGCTTGGGCTGTGTCAAAGTATAGAACACCCTGAACTGAGGTTCTGTTCCACCCTTTGTGCAAGAAGAATGAACGAACTGGTGTACAGCTGCTTTCACACTGGAGCGTATTCTTGGAGACCAGCAGTGGTAGGGGACTGATATCCTTATGGAAAAGGAGGGTCAGATGTGCCTTGTCTTGAGGGCTGGCAAATATCACACACACAGCAATGTATGAAAAGAAAAAGGGAGCTTTTCTGACTGGCTACGCTCATGCCTTTTTTCAACAGCACGTTAAAAGGCAGGATGGCAGCAAACTGCTGCTCAGAGGAAAGGTTGCTCCCCAGTATTTTGGAGAGAGAGTAAACTCTACAACATTCTTTGCCTGAAGCTGCCAGTCACCTTTGGAGAGTGGATTTAGTTCTTTAAAACTGCAGTTCCTTTCAAATCTGTTCAAGTTCTGAGGAAGTCCCTAAAATTTGACAATCAAGGTATGCAGAATCAGGGCCCGAAGAGAAGCAAAACTGTATTTTCTCACAGGGGACTTGAGAAAGCAAGCCCGTGATCTTTACTTCAAAGGAAAGACTGATCAAATCCACACGAAGCAAAATCTAAAGAACTGATTTCAGTAATGATCTTTTCTTTGGATATCTTTTGTACTTAGAAATAATCATGCCCGCATTACTCAGAACCTAGTAAATTTTGAGTTTTATTTATTTCGCCAAAATTTTTGCTTTCTGACTCGTGGGTGAAGTGTCTTTTTGATAACATTGAACACCGTGTTTCATTGCAGGGGCACTGATTTACAGATTAAAATCTGAACCCATTAAATTACAAACCATGATTACATTCAGCTAAAATTCAGGTCTCGACACTCATAATATTATACAAATGAGGATCATGAAGAATATTATGACCTTGAAGCTATAAAAGACTGCAAATTTGCAGACATCCCATTTAAAATGCTTTAGGCAAACCTAGGTCTAATAGTTAGAATTCAGTACAGGTAATAATGTATGATGATCATTAGAAACAAGCTGAGAGTGTGAGCAGTAACATAGCATGTCATAGAGAGTGTAGGTCAATTTAGCTTCTGTTAGGCTAAACAGACCTTACAGGACAAGAAAATGTCAAAGGTGTGAGACAAATGTGTAGGCAAACGCTTACAAGAAACAGTTCCTGTACAACAAGTCAATAAATGTCATCTTTGCCTTACAAAAATTAAAGTAGGTAACATGGCTATACCTGAACACCTCATGTAGATTTAGACACTGTCAATTTTCAACTCAGGTAACAGAAGAAGGCTCAGATCCCTGACTGAACCCCTGTTTCTTGCAGAAGTACCAAAAGCCTCTCTTAGAACTTAGTTGCTGAACATTGACGCATTAGGAAATGTTTGCCCCAATAAGTAATTTGGCAATCAGAAATTCTTGGAAATAATACTTACTTTTGATTGAACATATCTGCTTTTCCTTTTTCTTTGACACTTGTTCCATTTTCCTTTTATATCCATAGTCACCATTTGAATGTATTTCCTACCTATCACAGTAGCACTTGAACTTGCCATGTATTCTGACATACCTGGAATGCATTGTTCTGTGTTTAGGCACTGAATTTGCATTGTTAAATTGCAATATAAAGTTCTTGTTATCAGATACTGCAAAAGCCTTATTTTTTTGGAAGAGGATCCTTGGTAATTGTTTTTTACTCACAGGTTAATTTAAAATTTCTTGTTGAATTTTGCCCATGCTCTGGAAACCATAGAAAACACTAAAATGTCGACGGAAGCCCCAAAGTTTCAAGGCAAAAGTCAAAGTATTTTGACAGAAAATTCAGTGCCATTCACCACCCGAAGATGACAAGATAACAGATTGTCTTCTCCTAGACTGACTCACCACAGAGAAGTTCATTCCCAGTTTAGGTACAGTAATCACCATCTGAGGAAAGCACACTGAGTTCAAGTTGATTCCCTGAGCTGTGATTGTACTTCCACCACTAGGAAAAAAAAATAAAAATGTGAGTGGGATAATGATACATCTGCTATGATAATCTTAATTACAAATTATATTTTAGAGTAAATGACAACATAAAACCAGAATGCAAATACATAGCTCTAAGCAGTGAGATTATTTTCTAGCGAAACAATTTTTACACTTGCTACAACTAATCACATACAAGAAAAATAATTTTTAAACTGGTGGTATTCCAGGCTATAAAACAAATGTGTACATTTTAAAGAAGGGTGCATACCTGTAGTTAGCATTTGCTAACTTACTTAATGCTTTCAGTAGTGCTGGAAAAGGTGTCTTTTATACTGCTGTCATTTTTTTGGCAAAGGCAAATGTCTTGGGTTAGAGCTACTGGAACCATAAATATGTCACTTAAAAACACACACATACTACCATACATATATATTCATAATATTTATGTAGCACTGGATTTAGACTATTTTAAAATCCATTTGCTCTCCTGAATACTGCTGACTTGTCACATTAAATGATTTTCCTCACTAATCAGTGTAATGTCCAGATGCAGTATAGGAGACACACTTAGCTATACAGTAGGTATCTCAGCAGGGTATCACAGGTATGCTCAGCAGCAGCCAGGAGTTAAATCACACAAAGAAAAGAAGTGCCCTTCCCCCTTCTCCTTCACCTCTGAAAGGAAATGATCTGCCCTCTGCAACTGCACCATAATAGATGCAATTGTCATGGCAGATTGAGATAAAAATGCAATTTCTCTTGATAGATTGCTATGCAGCGTAGCCATTCTTCTTTCATTCATTACTTTTCTTATTCCTGTAAGAAACACTTACCTAAGAAAAGATTTGGCCGGATGAATTTTTAAAACAACAGGGTCTTCTCTGTATGTGAAATGACTGCTCGCGTTTCGAATAGCTTCATCGATTCCCACCCTCACACGATATTCCTGGGGAATTCGTTGGGCCGGAGTGTAGCACTCCACAGCACTCACTGATACGCTGGAAGGACAGGAAAAGGCTTTCTTGTCAGCATGATTAAACATGGACTTGGTTTAAAACACTGTCCTCTAGTGACCCCCCCCAACCCTGCCTAAGGACATTCTTGTCAAAAAATGTCATCGATTCCCACACTGGATGATTGTATTGCAACAAAATACACATGGCATGAGGTAGAAACAACACTGCCACTGCTTAGGCTCAAAAACCACATTAATTAGGTAGACTTGCATCTTGCCTGCTGGAAGGTCTTTCCCAATTGCTGGTGCCAGCCATGTCAGCCCCTGCACCCTGCAAAGGTCAGCCTGGAAAACAACTGCATGCTCCAGATTTAGGGAGAATGACTTGCTGTAACCAAGGGATAACATCTTTCTCTTTCCAATCCACAGCATTTGCCCTGTGTTAAAAACCTCAAGAAAAGGGGTGTGTGTTGGGGGTGGAATGTACCAGCATGTCAGAGATGTGCTGCCCTGGGGGCACCTGCTGACTGCAGGAGCTGCTGAGGGTCATGCAGAGGGCAAGGATAAGGGAGGAGGGTGAAAATTTTGGAAGAGCTAGCTGGATTCAGCACAGTAGCAGTCTCTACGATA
Organism: Chloroceryle amazona; assembly: GCA_027560015.1. Classification (NCBI taxonomy): domain Eukaryota; kingdom Metazoa; phylum Chordata; class Aves; order Coraciiformes; family Cerylidae; genus Chloroceryle; species Chloroceryle amazona. The sequence goes on from JANHFX010005501.1 coordinate 51,056, forward strand.
TTCACCTTTCCCTTGCTCTCTCATGCTCAGCTCTGGGAGCCCTCCTCCTATATTGAGCAAACTGGGTGAGTGGGCAGCGGAGGGATGAAGGATCCTGAAGCCTGAAGCACATGAAGTGTGGCCACAGGAAGCAGGGCACATCAGAGGCAGAGGTAACAACTGACAGGAGAAGCAAATGTAACTCTCCCAGCTGGTTTCAGTAATTTGGGCCCAGCTGCATCCAGGAGCCATGCAATAAGGCCATTCTCAAAGGATGTCTCCAGGTTAGATAAAAGGCGCATTTGCTGCCACTTATGAAGCTTTCTAGGAAGGTGGGGTTCACTGTGGACTGTCTGGGTTAGTGATTTGTTCATATGTATCTGGAAGCTTTTACCATCTTTTAATGGAAAAAATAAACCCTTGATCTAGCTGCCCTCAGAACTAGGGAAAATAGAGACAGCAGAAAAATACCTGCCCTGAGAAACAGTCTAAGACCTGTGTAGAAGTCTTCAAACAACTTGTCTGGTGAGAAAGAGGGGTGCTGGGGATGCTTACTGAGTAAGTCCCAACTATGGTTTGATACCTAGAGGTCCACCTGACCAAAGAAGATGTCTGCCTCTGAGCTGGCTGTCATCTCCCCCCCACAGCAGATGTCTCAAATGGATCAAATGAATCATTCCCAAAAGGTTTATATATTTGTTCATTAATTGACCAGCTGAGATGATGACATCAATAAATGCCAACCTAAACTATTAAGTAGCCACTAAACAGAAGTGATGAAGATCTTGGTAGTGATCAAATATCAGACTTGAATACCTAAGCCCCTTTCTTGTTTTAGTCAGATTTAGCTGATTTGATCAAGAGCATACAATAAATCATTTAGCAGCAAAGAATAAAATTTGACTTTGAATCTGACATTAACAAATAGGCTATCGCTTCCCCGCATTCTCCACTGGTGTGATGTTTCACCACTACAGCTGTCCGTAAACATTATGAGAGACTCAAAATCTAGAGCAATTGCTAGACATCCCGTTCCTGTAACACAGTGGAACAGATTTTGCCCTTGGCCACAGAGATGGCAGTTCTGGAGCCACTCTGCTGTACTTGAAAATAGGACCAAGCATGATTTATGCCATGGTAGTATGGCTACCAAATTCAGAACACTTGTCTGACCATAGCACAGAATCTGTGCTTGTAATTTAGCATTTATATACAGCTGGGATTGAAGGCATTACCACACAGAGCACATCAGAGATTCCTGATGGAGTTCCTACTGGAACCAGTACAGACCCACAGTAAATTCTGGCTTAATCTTCAGAACAATTTTGTACACATCAGGCAAAGTCCCAAACTGATGCTGTCTCTGGTTTGGAGGCTGTTCACTGATAGCACAGAAATAGCTGCTTCTCTGCATGAGATACACATTCCCACACTGGTCAGGTTTCCACCAAATAAACCAGTAGGAAATAGTAACCTACACCCACTGGATGCTCAGTGGAAGCTGCTGGATGAACAGCAGCTCTTGCTAATACAAGAGAGGGCTGAGTGTGTGGGAGCTGGGATGACAAAAATGATGGGAAATGGGCAGTTTCTAGTCCATTAGAAGCTGATTTGCTAATTATCTATGCAACCTTTTTAATGAGGTTAATGAAGTAATTACAGAATAAACAAGTCTTCTAAGGAACCATAGTCCCTTCTGGGAACTTTTCAGTCCAGAACTTTTCAATCCTAAACTCAGGATGTAATCCAGAACTGAATGCTTTTTGCAATATCGATTCTCTGATATGTAACACCAAGAGAGGAGAACAATGCACACTTGCCCTTTTTTTTTTTTTTTTTAATCCAAGACATTTTAATCAAGCCATCTCAACACTAAAGGCATCACATTTTAGTAAGTACATTACCTTTTCAAGGTGCATGGTTTCTCACCAACAAAAATCCTTCTGGATTTTCCAGTGTTTAGGTATTTTCCAGCTATAGTTAGCAAAGTTCCTCCAGATTTGGGGCCATAGGTGGGAGAGATACTTGTGATCACAGGATTCTGATGGGGGTGTAAAAATAAGAACGGCAGATCGTTACATTATTTTCAAAAAGTGAACAGGAAGAACCTTAAAACATTTATTATCATTTCCATGAAGTAATAATACAGCAAACGGGAATATAGAATTATCATACTGGATTGGACTGATGAGGACTCTCTTTCCAGTTACTACTGAAGCTAATTTTGACAGTAAAGTTTTAATCATGGTGCTTACCACATACGAAAACGTATTGAATAGGGTTTTGCCATGTCCAACAGAAACACTACTGGATATATTAAAACTTGGATTTTTTGCAGCAGGAACTGTGCATTCCAGCCTTTGGAAAACAAGGAAAACGATGGGATTACATTTTTTTTCTGGCTTGATATTTTGGTATTAAAATAGTATCACATATCATATAAGTATCATCATACTTGTAATAATGGAGGAACGACACTATGCAAATCATCAATATATGTGTGTCAGGGACATTTCAGAAATAACAGCTAAAAGAACTATGGTCATCTTCTTTAATACTAAATACAAACACCGTGGTGTTTATACTTCACCAGAGAAAATAATTTTAGTATATCAAATACATCTGAGAAAAAATAAGAAGCATGCTAGAGAAAACAAACACCTCCCATTCAATGGCTGAGTTGTTTCTTGGAATTTTCTTTCAGTGCCAAATTTTGTCAAACATCATGATTAGAAAAAAATGCATCATATACACAAGTTAATTGTATACATTTAAGTATTACCAAAAATTAATCTTGAACTTTTTGGCAGCTTGTGTCAATGCCATTACATTTCCACAGTCTCATATATGAGCTAGTCTCCTCAAATCATGTTGTCTGCATAAAGACCATTCAGAATAGAGGTTAGGAGACTGCTCAGTCCTTCTGGAGGGTGATCTTTTTGCTTCTGTATATATGAACAGGGAAGCCGTGCCATAGAACTTCCTATTTCTTCAAGATAACACCTGGAATAACCTCCGTCTTAAAACTTAAGCCATCATCCCACTGTCTCAAATACTTATTTTTGAGGTGAAGGAGGAGGAGAGGTGCCGGTGAGGGTCATAAGCCTCTGGATGACAAAATACCTGGATCTTCTCACATGATGTAACTGAGCCCAGCAGGCTCCTGCCAGAGGAACCTGCCCCCTTTCAAATGTTTGAATAGTTTCATTCTTGCCAGCTCCCACAGATGTTGAACAGCATTTTGCAGAAAAAGCTGCTGCAGGAGCTCTTGGCATTAACTAGATTTATTTGATATCCATTTTGAGCACATTTTTCTTGGAGAGCTTATCAAACCGAGGGATTGTTTCCTGTTTGAAATTTCAGAATCTGAGATGACACTTAACAGATGGAATGTTTATATTGTTAAAAATCAATACAACATAAAGAACATCTGTATAAAAGGAAGTTAATATTTTGGGTTTCTTACTTGTTTTTGTTGCTAGGTTTTGCTTCCAGAGAACAAATTTGTCCTCCGATATGGACTACTGTATTTTTTAATTCAAATCTATTATTTTTGCTGAATCCAAAGTCCCATCCACACAGTGTGAGTTTTGTCCCACCTTCTAGGGGAGCACTGCTTGGGAGAACCTGTTAAAAAATATTGTGTTAGTTACATCAGGTTTTCTTGAACTTCAAATGGAGTTAAAGAATGTGCAAAGGAATAATTTTAGAAGGCGTTTTTTCTGGTAGACTATGTCCTACCATTCATCTTAATTGTTCTTCACCTTTCATTTGTCACATTATGAGCTTTCTCTGACAGTAGCAATAAATAACAAAACCTATACTGGAAAGCTTTGAAGGATAGTGTTTAGGGGCACTGAACAAGCTGTGCATTATAATAGTCTTTTAAATCCTACCGTTCTTGTCTTTCACATCTTATTTCTGGCATGTAAAACATACAATGTACTTATTTTGTAAGAAGCTGAATGCTGAACACAAAAGAGCCCTAAAATGACCATTTTTTGTCAGCTCGATGAAAGTCAGGTTCAGAGTGAAGTAGCTTCAAAGACACCATAATCCAATATCACATTGGCTGTGATAAAGTTAACGTGACTTCTGCTATTCTTTCCTTAAATCTTTTACATTTGGTCACCTCTAATTCTGAGTTAAAAATAAACTTACCCCTCAGAAACACAGAGACAATCTACAAAGGAAATGCTTTTTTTTTTTTTTTCTTTTCTTTCTGTATATTGTAAATTGTCCTGTAAAATATAACAATGGTGGGAAAAATGTAGGAACACTATAGAAGTCTTAAAAAACTCAGTAAAGTACTGGTCAGTACCACCAGTAAAAGAAATATATCAGAAAGACATCAGTTCAAGTTTTATGGGGACTTTTAACAATACCGCATAATTTTGCATACATACCAGTACCACGGGACAAACAAGAGAATGAAAGACTGAATTTCTACTTTTGGTCATAGTGCCTAAATGTCTTAAATGTTTTAGACCTAATGCTTTAGTGACAGTAATTTTGCTCCTAAAATGCAATACAGCTATGCCTTTCAAAGGACCTGCCTTAATTTTCAAGCTGAAAGGAAAGTGTTTTGAGAGATACTTGGCTATTATTTCATCTGGAAATCCAGTAAGACAGCACATTTCTTTTCACCTCTCGTGTCTATACTTCGAGACTCTCATAAATGAACTATTGTAGATAGAAAGGCAGCTGAAGAGCACTTCAAAAGAATTATACCATATATTCTATATGGGGAAATTTACTGCCCTCATTAGAAACCAGACAAAGAGTCTGATCTAAAATGTACTGAAGCCAGCAGGAATCCTTCCTATTTTAATGAGCTTTGAATCATCTGTCAATGAGCAGAGAAGAGGGAATCTATGCAAGAACAGTACTTTTGCACAAATCCCATAAAAAAGAGTGATGCTTGCTGCAGCTAAGAGTGTGGAGCAGTACTGTACCCTGTAGAGTCTGTGCTGTTCCCAAGTTTAACTTTCCCTTATTTTTTGGAGTTTTTTTCTTCGAAATTTGGATTGACTTCAGATCCTTATGTTCCACTCTACTTAATATCTCAGCACACTATCTATTTTTGGAGTAACAAAACCCTACCAGAAACTGAAATTGCTCTGTAGGGGTACAGGATGTCTTGGTGTTTTGTACAATAATGTACTGATGTGTGGCATTTGAAGAGTTTGAAATGTAATCCATAAGTTAGCAAAAAAGGGCATTAAAATCAGGCTTCACAAAGCCGTAGAGAATAAATCTGAAGGCACTTAACTAGTTTTGGGTGATCTTATCTGCCAAAAGGGACTTGTGATAGCAGCCCATGTGCCTTAATTGAGGGAAAGTAAAAGAATTTACTACATTCTGCCAGCAAATTTAGGAGGCAAGACCTCTAAGTGGATAGCAAAAAGTAAACCAAATCTTAGACACTTTGTATTTAAGTCCTGAAGAAATAACCCCAGAGTGATTTTATTCATGGCTTTACTTTTGTTCCATTTTTTTGTGTATGACAAAACCTCTGAAAGTTAAATGTGTTTTCCCAGACTTCTTCTTGGGAGAGTTGACAGGAATGAACAATGAAGCTCCTGGATTTTGGACTGAGGTGTATGTAGGCATCTTCTGTCTGCTTACATCACACAGGTACTAACAGAAAGTAAGCAAACCCCAGATCAGTTATAAACGCTATGATATTTAGGATTCAGAAGTTCTGTATAGCAAGGCAACTCCACTGATAACATGGAGCAAGTCCTTCTGCAAAGCCTGCCATGCTGCTTCTCCCCGCTGCTCTCTGGACTCTGGGGTAAGGGAGAGAAAGTTAACTTTTCTTATTCTTTTGGGATAAATTTAAACCACTGTGTTTTCCTTTTGTTTATGTTGACAGCATGCTAATATCCACTGACATACTTTATAAATTGTTGGAACAAAGTATCTATTTATTAGCAGTGGCCCATTCATTTTAATTAAGAGGCAAGAACACACAGAGGCCACGTGAAACTTCCAGCAATCTAAACAGGCAGCAGAAGGCCTCATGTTCTTGATACGTCTGAAACAAAAGACAGCTAAAATGACTCACTTCAAAAACAACAAACCATGTCAAATTTTTAACCACAACAAAGAAACAAAAGGGAGACCAATCTGTTTCTTCTTTTGTGCCCTTCACTTTTCAGTGGGACCTGAACGCCACACAGAGATGCTTGCAATTTGTTCCAGCACCAAGTGATCTCTGAGGAGACTGCCTTGAGTCCCCGGGCGTTCCTCTAGCACTGCTTGTCCAGGCTGACAAAACACTCCTTGATGTTGGCCGAGGTGGTGGATGGGAGTGGGGTAGGGTGATGAGGGGTAGGGTGGGAGCCAGGATGTGTCCTGGTGCCATCCCTGTTTGCAGCAGGGTGGATGCCTGGGCAGAGGTGGGAGATCTGCACTACCTGCAGGACGGGGGTGTGGGGCTGCTCCCCACCACCCACAGCTCCAAGGAAAAGTGCTTACAGCAGGGCAGAGACACAGGATCTGCAGGGCTCCATGAGAAAACACTGGGTTTCTTCTCTGCCATTCCTGAGAGGAAAATCTCATCTTTGGTTTGGGTTTTTTTTGTTATTGTTGTTTTTTTTTTTTCCATTGAGCACCACTCTGTGTAATAACCTAGGAAAACTCTGTTGAAGACCCAGCTAACATCCATTGGATCAGACTCTCAGAGAAGCTCTGTGTTCCCCTCATGTTAAAGTGATCATATGACATACCTCAAGCAATCTGTCCCTCTGAAAGCTGCAAAGTATTAAGGGGGGTGGGAGGGCTGGACTGAATTGCAGATACTATGCAAAGCAGGTCATCCTCTGTTTGTTAGGAACAAAACAAGCTTGTTTCTCATATTTTATGCATATGAATTTAAAGACAGATCAGAAGATGATGAATAATCTGTTTTATATTTTTTTTCAGTAATAATGTTAAATGTCATGGTCCAGTAGAGCATGAAATCTGTCTTAACAGCTAGCAATCCAAAGGGATTTAAGTACTCAGCTGCATTTTTTTCTTACAAGCTTTCTAGAAACAACTTCTACCAATGTGGGCACACTGTAATTTGAGATTCACTTTAAGATCCATCAGTGCCACAGATCTATATTCATTACAGGGGTAGACTGGGCTTGTGCTGAGCAGGCAGAGCTGAGCCAAATGGGGAGGGGGGGCCAGCAGGCCAGCCCCATGCCTGCACCCACCGCCCCACATCCAAGGCATGCTCCCCTGGATGAGTTCTGTGCACCTAAGCATCTCAGCATGGGCTCCAGGTGCTTGATTCTTAAAACTGCTGAGTGCACGCACTCATAATTGAAATTAAAGAGGGCTGTACAAGTTCAGCATCTCCGAAAATCAGAAATTAAAGTGGTGCAGAGCCTTAAAGATCTTTTTGGAGGCATGGCCATATACAGCCACTGCTGGAAGGTTTTGTCAAGAAAAAAATCATTAGGGGATGTTACTTATACTTGAGCTCTAGGAAAAACAAAACAAGCTGTGCAGGAGAGGTGAGTGGCTTGGGCCTGCAAAAGTGTACAAAAACGCACCAGGACTAATTCTCAACATATCATTTTGAGTTGGTGATTCACATTCTCATACAATCTAAAGCCAGAAAGGACTATTTGATCATCTAGTACAGCCCCGTGTTTTTGTATAAAGGGAAAGTAAACTATTCACATTCTGCATCAGCAACTTTTTGACATCTCCTTTGCTCAAAGGCAAATGGTAATAGAAGGCAAGACAAATACACAGACCCACACCTTTTTCATCCATTTTGAGTTTAATGCCTGTAATGCTTCTTGTTTGTTCATTGAATTTTGCATGTGTTAGTCCAAAATTTTGTAACTGAAAGGTGAACATGGAAAAGAAAAAAGCATCCTGTAAACATGCGCTTCTAGAATTGTTTCTAGATTATTAGCAGTTTGCCTGTCTACTCTTTAAAAAGTTGTAGTACATTAAACATCTGCCTGGTTGAACGAAGTCTTCATATAATCATAGAATTGTAGAATGGTTTGGGTTGGAAGAGATCTTAAAGATCACCCAGTTCCAACCCCCTGCCATAGGCAGGGACACCTTTCACCAGATCGGGTTGCTCAAAGCCCCATCCAATGTGGCCTTGAACACTTCCAAGGAGGGCACATACACTAAATACATTCATTATTATAAGAAACCTTTTATGTCCCTTTTTCTCTGAGAGTTTGGCACGTCAAATTTTCATCTCCATTTATAAGATGCACATCCATAAAGGAAAATGTATTTTTAACTACATCATGGAGTTTAAATGCACTAGCTAAAGTAAATGGGTATAAGTGCTACCAGAAAGTTTTGTGCTTGGTCTTCCCTCACTTTTCTAGTCTGTTAGCTGCCCCATAATCCTCTGCCTTCACAGCTCTGTCACATTTCACACAGGGTGATTTGGTTCCACATACAGCCAGCCACTGCATATCCTGCGCTAAGCACAGATAAAACCAGGAGCGCGCCAGTGCAGCTCTCTGCTTATCCCTGTGGCTTCGTTCTTGCACATCCTTGATGGGCTTTGCCTGTCTGGTAGCAGCCTCTGGCTGTCCCCTGTCCCAGGGAGGGGTGCAGCAACAGGCTTATCCCCCTTGGTGGTTAGTGGACCCATGGGAACAAGTTGCTGGGGAGGGAAGTTAGGAAAAAGCACGTCCCCTGGGGGTGCTTTGGGTGACAGCTGTGTTGCAGAGCTCAGGTCGGGGAGAGAGGGACTTTTCCCCACAGGGAAACAATACCCTTACCTCCATCGCTGCAGTCAGTATGGGGATGGATGAGGAGCAGGAGCCAGAGACCTCCTGCACTGGGTCAGGCTGTAGCAGCTGTGGGTGGGAAGGTCTCTCCTCCACCTCCTTCCTTTGAGAGAAGTCTGAGAGGAAGGGTGCTCCTTTTTGTGACTGGCCTTTCCCCTCAGACCCATGCCACGCTGGCTCGGACCCATGTTGCTTTCCTACCACAAATGCTTTGCAGGGCTGAGGCTCTCCCATGGCAAGCCAGGACAATCAGATAGACCTGTCCATCACAAGTGACTGAGACCACAGCATTCAGGAAGAAAGAGTATTTGCATTAAGCCAGAGGCTTTATGGACACTGATGCCAAGGGGAAGTTGAGGACAGCAGACATTTCATTTATCATAATTGTGAAAAAATAAACAGAAAATATCTGCAGAGTGCAGACCGTGTTCTTCCCTCAGAGATAAATACGAGAAATTCACCACTTTACCTCATAAACCCTAGGCAAGCAGGTCTCCTGGGTCCAGGTGCTGTCAGGGCACTCGGGAGACCTGAGGCACTGCTGACTGCACCAGCCACACTGCATGAAGGCAGGTGCCAGCAGGCACTGGCTGCAGGACCTGAAGTGATGGCAGCCCGGCCCCTTCAGTGGGATCCTTGTTATCTGTTGGGGGAAAGACATGGTGCACAGATTCTTTTAATACAGACACTCAGCGACAAGAAGAGTCTCTATTTATGCGATGCACTGTGGTGCTACTCAGATTTCAGATGTGCAAGCTGCAGTTCGACTTCTCTTTAGCTCAGTAATTATAGGATCTTATAAGTAATTTAACTGACATGATTTTAAATTCGCTTGGGAGAAACCCTAAAGGCATCTTAATGTTACATACAGTTACTACCAGCATCTGGTGTTTACAGCAAGACAGCATTTTTTGCTGATGGAAAAAAGAAAACAGCAGTGTGCTCCTCCCAGCTCTGCACTAGTTCTTGGAAAAAAATGGATCTCAGTATGTCTTAGTTCATACGTTTGTAAAAATAGGCATGATGGCTATTTCAACTCTGGCAAGGCTGTATTAGTATCTGTGACACACTTACAGCGTGTGACAGCCCAAGTACTTGGTTTTTAACACCCATCATCAAAAAATCCTATACTATGCCATAATTAAAATATCCATTAAATTATTTAACATATCAGGATACTTATGATAACAGTCACTCTAAATATGTAAGACTTATTTTTAGTCAAAATATAAAATGAGTCTATAATTATGTTACTGTATGTCATCCTTCTTTACACTTCAGTACCTTCCTTACACTTATTTTGTAAGTTTTCTTGAAGATTACTCTTATAAATATCTCATACATTTCTAGTAAATAATTAATAACTGTCTTTAAAAATGGCTGATGTATTTCTGTAAATTCTTATAGAACTCAAGAGGGCAAATTATTGCTTACGATTATGGTTTAGGATTATCTGTAATATTATCTGCTGATGTTTTAAACCCATTCTACAATGCATATCTACTTATGAGAACAGCATATTAATGATGGTTCTTCAACTTTAACTCTTTGTAGACTGCATGCTAAAGTAATTTTCAAACCTTCCTGTGAACACTGACTCCCAGGTTTAAAAACACCAATGCAACTCTCACACAGACCGCCCTCCTTCGAAAGTTGTACTGTTATGACACAAACGAACAAAAGCCAGGAAACTGTGAGCACCGTTCTTTCCTTAAGCCATTGTGTGGTTTTTTTTCTTTGCAAGCACTTGAATTAAGGACAGGCTTTCAGCCTTAAAATTTGCATTTCCTGGCTTTTGTTGGTTTATATCACAGCTCTTACATTATTTAAACATTTCTCAATATTAGGCTGTTAGTTTCTTTAGTAGGGGAAAAAAATTACTGTGGAGGAAATTTGCCCCTCCAGTGTTCCCAAGGGAGTGGCAAGGAGGATGCAGAGCTGGGAGCATGCGGAGTGAATAGCTGCTCTTACTGGAAGTTGCTGTTCTGTGTAAAGACAGGTTTACAAAGCACACAGAAGGGTTAGATTATGAACCACTCACCTTTTTCCCAGTCACTACCAGGGTATAGCCATCATCTACTAATGAATTCTCAACAACAACTTGGGGAGAGACAGGGTGGGAGTCCAGCTGAAAGCTGACATGTGGAGCCGTGCGTTCTGAACGGGAAACCACTATCTAAGAAGGAAAGAAATTGGGAAAATCAGCAGGCAATGTGTGACACAAATGCATGCTGCTCAGCGGTCTCACGTTCCTACCACTTCTCTGCTTGCATTAATTACTTTGCATTACATTACATAATATTTTGCATAATGTTCCATCATGATCTGATTAAAGCGCTATAAAATCTGCTTTATTTAACACAGCAAAATCATGGCTGTTGGAGGATCCTCAAAATACACTGTATTTATTAAAATATGAAGGAGTCATTCCATGGTTTTTATTCCTTAACATCAGATATCTATAAATCAACTGTAAAAAAATGAAGATGGATCATTTATTCAGCCCTGTACATCTAAGAAAGGAGAATTTTATCTTAAAATGTCTATTTTAAAGAATCTTAAAACTGCAGGTCTTTAAAAGTCAAACAAATTTCCACTTATTTTCACTGCGGTCCTTCCATTTGAAAAGTGAACTTTACCCTGCATCAACAGTATCTGGTCTTGATGCGCATGAAGCCATTAGAGTACAAAGCTATGTCAGGCGTGGGTTGTTCCTGTGAGCAGCACTACAGAGACACAAGTACATGGAGCTCTATTCCCAAAGCTGGAGAGGTGGCTACTGCTGCAGACAAGACATGGATGGGCACCTTGAGATCTGGCTCCTGCAGATTTCTGTGGGACCCAGGTGCCCAGGACAGAGCACTCGAAGAACCTCTTAAGCAACAGGGAGAGCTGGAGGGTTCTTTGGAAGATGCTCCAAAACAGGAGCCTAATTTAGTTGTCCTGAAACCCCTTTACAGGAGCCCTCTGTCTCTCTCTTGATTTTAAGAGATCTTAGGGAGATTAGTCACACCAGTATGAAATTCCCTCACTAGTCATCTCTCTGCATCTTGAGTTACCTAAATACTTCTGAGAATTCGGGCCTATTCCTGCAAACACACGCTCAATTTTACTACTGTAACTTTGTTGACTTTAATGGGATGAGTCATGGCTGTTAAGCAGAGGCATAAAGCATCTGCAGATTGGGGTGGATATTTGATAGTGAGGTTTTATAGGCTTGGACCTGCAATCCAGAAGGATGTGCGCCCAAATGTGATAGCATCGGCCAACAAAGGCAGAGGATTGTTTACATGGGGGAAGATCATGTTCATGTTTCAAAAGCTGCATCACGTGTAGTTTACTTAAGGAATTTAGATAATGAACATTTGCCGAGAAGTTGAGATTCAATGGGGTTCATTATTTAAAAAGATTGAAGCCAGTCTGGAAATAACTTGTATGTCAAATGTTCTAATTTTTCACTATAATGAAGCTTTTCTTCTGACTCTGAAGGCAGCATCAGAACAGCTAGGACATTGACTTACACAATTTCACCAGCTTTTCACACTGCCAAGGTCTTTCAACAAGATGGCTGACTCCAACATAGAAGTAGAGATGCTTTAATTACAGCTGATGTTTTGTTGTAATTCAAGACTTAAACAAAATATACGAGCAGTTTATTCATGGTGGTAAGCACTTCACATCCCAGAGGTATCTAGAGTCTGGGGTTACAAGAGGCCTTTTTTTTCTATAAAATGAAACTGGCTTTGTTAAAGTCTTTGCTATGAGTTTGTTTCACGGTACAGAAAGAGCAGCTTTTAGAAATCAATAAGGTCTGATCATTTTTGGTGACACAGAAGTACAGTCTCTGAGTCGGTGTGTTAGGGCATGAGCTCTGTTTTTATATTCAGGACAATGAAAAATAGAACAGACTGAAAAGCTGCATGAAAAAGCTTGATTAATGTTGGCATTATGGGGAGAGGTAGCACCACAGCTGCAAATACCTTTTTAGTTGATCATTAGCCATGTCTCATCTCGAATACCCACTGCTATAAAATGCTAAGAATTCTTTTCTATCATTAATCCAGGCGTCCTCTTATTGCCAAGCATTCTTTCTGATTGAGCCACAGTGTTAACCCTTTAAACACATCTGCATTGCAACCTCAGAGCAATACATGAAAATTTGGATCCCATCTCTACAGTCTTGGAAAACTTATTCGGTACTTTACGCACTGACCGACCTTTATTTTACTGAGGCTGATAGTCAAATCACCTGCTCAAAGCCCAAGTGAATAGACTTTGACCTCATGACATACAGGGAGCTCAGCTTACACTTCCCAACTCATTTGGGACTACAGAATAGAAGTCTGGAGTTTGGTTAGAACTAATCTACCAGCCTACAGTGCTGCTGTAACAGATACTAGATGCAGAAATGCACTTTTTGGTCTATATAACTGTGTGGGTTTTGCACGCATCAGCCTAGTCCTTGAAATTCTATCTTACGCTTATCCAATATAATCCTGAAGAAAAAGGCAATTTGAAGACAGCTTCTACAGCAGGAAGAAGAGGCTACTTAGGACTCCAGTGTCATTCTCCGAAACCTCTGATTTTTATTGCTTGGGACTGGGCTGGTATGCATACAGTGTGGCTTTAATCTACTGTGGACACACCACCATACAGGGACTATTTCTGCTAAGGAAATGGTTCAGTACTAGAGAAGGATTTCTCTTTACAAAGACTACGAAGTGCTGGTTTTGTTTTCTTCCCCCTTTTTTTTTTAGGGGGTGTTGTTGTTTGGTTGTTGTTTTTTTCTACATTTTAATATTTAATTTGATAACCTAGCATTTCTCCAGAGCATGAGAGAAATTCAAGTATATCTCTGTCCCTGTACTCAGGTAGTCAGGAGAGAGGGAAGGTTTTGCACAGATAAATAATTGACTAAAAGAGAAGAGACGTTAGCAGTCAATAGTCAGTTCTTGCAATAGCGAGAAGTCATCAGAAGCCTTCTGCAAGGTGTCTGTGATTGGATCCATACTGTTCAACAGCCATAAATGAGTTGGTAAAGTGGTTGAGAAGATCAGTGACGGAGTTTTCTGATGATCTGAAGGTATTCAAGGTGATAACAATGAGGACAGACTATGAAGGATGGCAGAAGGACTTTACATGACAGCATGTCAAGGTAATAAAATAGCAGGTGAAATACAACATAGAAGATTAATTTCAAGTGGTATATGATAGATAGTTCCATGAAAACAGCGTCTAACGGCTCAGCAGTAGTCAAAAAAAAACCCAAAAATCCCCAACAACTTAGGAATTATTGGAAAAGGAGTAGAGAACAAATCAGAAAACATTCTGATGTCATACAAATGCATGGCTGGCCCAAACCTTGAATTCTCTGTGCAGTTCTGATAGCCTCATGACAAAAGGAGCATGTTAACATGGGAAAAGTTCAGAGAAGGGTAAAAAAGATGATCAAAAACCTGTAATGAACAATGACTAAGTAGAGTATGTGTGGAAAAACCATGCACAGGCATACAGAACGATGAGTGGGTAGAGACTAATCATGTACTGTCTTCTAATGAAAGTACTAAACACCATCAAAAGACAAAAGTGTGAGTCAGGTTCCGAGCAAACAAAAGTAGGACTTCCTAGTAATATGTGATGACCTAGGGACTCCCTGATGAAGGATGTGAATGCAAGAGGAACAGACATTCAAAGGGGAACTCCATGTGTACATGGAAAGAGCTAAACAGACAAAAACCAAGAGTTCGGGAAATCCCCAGAATGGAAAATGGTTGGAAGCTTAAAGCAGAAGGCATTATATATGCTGCCTGGGTCCCTAGGCATCCACTCGTCACCACAGTTGGAGACGGAGCACTGCTTTAGATGGAACTTTTGTTTAAACCAAGGTGCTCTTCTGATGTTCTTACAAAACACCGTTCCAAGAATCACATTTATTGTTAGTAAGTACAACCCCAGACATCCTTCTAAAAGCAAACACATTATTTATGTCCCTCTATTTAAAAGAAAAACAAACAAGTATGTTTCTTCAGCATAGGTCAAAGTAAATCTATGAAGATAACAATAAACAGTTAATTAATTAATGAATATATGAATCAATATATCCTTTCTACTAGAAGTCAGTGATCACTTAGCTCCATGGACATTAAAATAATTCATTTAAATATTCTTCCTTTGCCATCATCTAGTATTAAAGTTGAGTAAGAAGACTTAACTCAAGGTTCATTTACGCATAATATGGCAAATTAAGACTGTAATAACTTGAGTCGAAAGCCAGCAAGCAACAGCTTCTTTAAGAAATCATTCTGATGCTCAGTTCTGCTAGTCAGCAGGATTGAATTACAAATGTTACTGTCTACATGTTGAAATATCTTCTGCAAAAATGAGAGGCCTTCTAAAAGCAATCCCATCTAAGTATCATATTGTTATTTTTTCCCTGGATGTCTGGCAGGTGTAGGCCATTACCCAGTAGAGATAGGCTCAGGGTTAACTTTATTGTATAATGCCTCAAATGCCCTGGGATATGCAGCATAGCCTTGCAAAGGGCACATATGTAGCTCTCTAAATGCTGTATATCATTCTAATCCATGGAGAATATAATGGATCTCCTCTGAAGAGTGCAAGCTTTTCTGCTCAAACTGAGTATTAAAACATGTGTGCTCTTAAAACAGTTATTTGGCACCAGGTGTTAATTTTCATTTGACTATACGGATTTTGCATTATGCAATATTGGAATTTTTTTTTTTTCTGGGATCATCTTTTCTTTATCACAAGAAGAACCACTACTATAAAACTGTTAGAATTTGAACTGTAGATGTGAAAATGTTACTCAGCAGGAGTTTGCCACAGTTTTCTGTTCATTTAAAAATGCTTAAGTGGTAAGGATTGCAACTATTCACATTTCTACAAGTGCACATGTGCATAATTTGCTTTTAGCCTTAAATGGGTCAGACTGACAGTATAGAAAATCCAGGTGAATTTCTGGATCACAGAGGCAGGACAGCAGTGAGCACTGAGGACAACCTTTGTAATGAGTCCATGGACATCCCATCACTTTTTCCTCCTTCTGTCTCTGTCAGATTTAAGGTCCATGATCATTTATACCTTGACCCCCTCACACTTGCTTCCAGCATGGCTTGCCACTTGCACTGGTTGGTTTTGTTATGATTAGATTTGTCTAGTGGGACAGGAACTACATCAAAAGAAGTATGATGAGCTCAGAGGTGGAAACGGCCTCCCATATACCATGGTATAAACTGGATTTGGATGATCATGCTGAAAGATGCTAAGCTCTGTACTTCTTTGCTCTACGTCAACTAATTTTGCTGACAGGCATAATGACTTTGAGCCTCGATTCCTGGACTGGTGAGGCTTTGTCACTTTGCTGTCTGCAACAGGAGAGCAATGCTGAAGGCTTGGCTCTCTTCTTGCTAAATTCTGGGACATATTTTTCCAAGCCTTGACTGCAGTTACAAATAAAAAGCAGATGTGATTATTTTTGTCTGTACTAATTTCTGTAGCATGCATTATGTTCCCTGGCATGTAATCTATGAAGGCAGCTATGACACATGTTAATTTCTCTGTTTTCAGGGAAATGAGGTATGTATTAAAGTTTGGTGGTGGTGGCAGTGTTTGTTTTTAATCATAAGTATTCCTGGGAAATGAGTGTGACTATCAAGTGTTGTGTCTGCTTGGATGTGAAAGCCAACAGGTTCACACTCAGCGTGTGAAAATTTCCCAAAGCATTGATCTGTGAGAGTGACATCACTCTTCCTCATCAGACAGAATCAGGGGCATCAAATGAAATGATAAGGCAGCATGTTAAGAAAACCCCCAAAGAAACTTCATCATTCCAAGCAGAGTGAAATTATGGAAGTCACTGTAACCGAGTACCGTGGAGGACAAAACAACAAATATCAAAATCAACAAGCAAAACTGATGGAAATGAAGTCCATAAAGGACCATTAAATGCCAGATATGGGCACAGTTTTCAGTCAGTGAATCTCTGGGTCACCGAGTGCCAAAAGAAGGATGATACTGGGAAAGGTATCATGTGTGAGTTTACTTGCCTCCTAGCTCTCCCATATCCACCTTAGTCCCTGCCAGATATAGGGAACTCTGCACTTTGAACCTTTATTCTAACCCCATGCATCCTTTCATAGCTAAAAAATTGGTTAAAAATACTGGGATATTGATCAAAAATACTGGGATATAATGGGTCTCTAGAATAAGGCCTATTATTATCCTGTATTAGTTTGTGTCTAACAAGTGCAGAGGCCCTGAGGAGGGTGAGTGGCCTGTTGGGTGATGTGCTCTGCTTCAACAAGGTCTATCTGTGCCATCATGCTTTGGTTTTCATGCCCTAAGCTATTTTCATTTCAGAATCTGTTCCGACACAAGAGTGTGTGACCATGTTTTGCTAACTCTTGGCTTCTCAGCTACAAGCTGGCTCATGTCCAGCCAGATTGGACAGGACTGCAGCCAGCATGTGACTGCATCTCAGGGTGTTTGTATACCCATGGGAAGACCCTTTCTTTACCCCCAGAAGCAACAGGGTGGGTGTCCTACTGCCCTGTGAAGATGAGAAGGCACACAGGGTAGCTCCTCACTCCATACACAGCCCAGTGCTGTCCCACTGCGCACTAAGTTTCACCACTATAGTCAGAAGCATGAGTTGGCCCTGCTACCAAAATTACATCTAAAGAAAGAGGTTGCCCATTGTAGTTTTAAAACATACAGTGAAAACTCCTCTATCCCTCATGAAGATCATCAACAAGCAGTGCATTTACTTGGGCTTTACCTCGGTAAGGCCGGTTGGAAGCACAGAGAGCACTCACAGTATTCTGCTTCCGAGCAGTGTTTTATCCTGAAAACCAGCAGACTCCAAGTGCACCTGTCTCTTCTTCATTGTTAAGGCCAGACCAAATGTAAGCCTTTCAGAATAAATCTTGTAAAACTTTCCCATATCCCACTCTCCCCAGAGCTATCAGAAAGATTTCCCATTCCTGAAGAACTTTGCTCTTTTCTTCATCACTCAAAAGCCACTCTCTGAAATAATATCAAGCTCCAGGCAGGGGAAAAAAAAGAAAAAAAATCACCCTGAAACTGAGCAAAACCAGAAGATATTTTATCATAATATATCATGTTTCTTGGTTGTTTTTTTTTTGAGAACCTCTAAGTATCCAAAATACTGGCTGGTAATGAAAGTGTCTTTTCCAGTTTTAAGCTGTATTGTCAGCATAGCTTCTTTAGCTTGAGTAGAGTAAGGCTGCTTTACACCAGCTGAAAATCTAATTCCTTAACTACAGCAGTGTGACTGGGTGCTGTTTTCTAATCAAATAACCACTGTGAAATACCTGATTCATTTTGCACCCAACAGCTGTACTTTCAGCCTGTGTTCCCAGTCACACTCTGAAAACAAGCACAATAAGAAAGGCCGAAACAGCTGCAACATCTCAACAGAAAAAAAAAAAAAAAAAAAAAAAATGAAGGGAGCGGGGGAAAGCTTGTTGTCAGGCTCCAGCTTAGGAAGGAAGTAAAACCATTTTTCTTTTCTGTCTCATGCATGTCAGCTATCTTAGAAAAACTATTACTGCTCTGTTTTGTAACAGAAACTCCACAATATTTAGTAAACTACAAACTCCAATCTACTCATGGCCAAATACAGATTTAACATTTCTGATTCAGCCAAAACATGCTCAGTATGTCAATGGGTTGCAATTATTCTCCAGGAGAGCTTTGGATTTCACCTCCTGGCCCCAATTATCCTCCTTACAAGAACTCATGAATCTTCTGTATTCGGACCATCCAGATCAATTTTATTTTAGTTTCAGATTTTGACTGAAAAAAACCCCAAACATTTAGTGAAGGAGGCTGTATTTCCTTTACAGTATTAATGCTTTCCAGAGCTGTTTAAGTGAGCAATTTTCTTTAATCGAACTAAAAGCATAAGCAGAAAACAACAGGTGACTGTTCTTTGGTTGGATAATATATACCTGCTTTTGCATTCTGACTATTATTGGCTCCTCAGATGATTTTTTTGAAATAAGCAAAATACAGGCTATAATATGAGTTGGGTCATTAGCACAATATTGATGGGGAGTGTCATAAGCTTCAGTGGAATCACTTGTACAGATAAGAACTATTCATTGTGACTGATAGGTCTGTAAAACCATCAAAACCCCAGGACTGGGTAGCTATTATCTACAGAAGGAAAAACTCTGCTCTCAGAAACTACATGTCAAACCTTCTGTTGACTTTTGCAGCAATGCTTTGTTATAGTCATGTGACTTTGGGGAGGGAGGGGGGTTAATAGAGAGTGTCTGTTGGGTCTTAGGGGCTGCCCTGACCCTAAACCACGACAAGATGGAAACAGAGTCAGATATGACAGGGTGGTATGAAGGCAGAAAGTGATGAGCAGAAGGCAAAACTAGATGAAAAGATGACAAGAAAGAGAAAAGAAAGGGAGGAGAGGAGAGGAGAGGAGAGGTGAGGAGAGGAGAGGAGAGGAGAGGAGAATGAAGTTGTTGGCTGCTAATCAACTATAAGTTAATTATAAAGGGAATATAAGAAACATTTTGAAATAATTTTCTCTTAGGTTGAGTATTAGCAGCTAGCAGCTGCATCTACTGACTTCAGCAGCACAGGTCTGAAGCTCCAATTCAGTTTATGTGAGATGATCACTACGTATTAAACATCTCCCCCCCCCGCAGTGTTTCATAACAATTAAAGGAAACTCTAATTAAAATTGTGAATTAAATGTTCATCACTTTCACCAAGCTGTTTCATATTTGGGCACTTCAGGGTGCACTTGTCAGAGACAGAGGTACTGTATTACTATTTCTTTTAATCTCATGGATGACTGCTAGTGCTGAAATTAATGTCACAAACTGTCTAAATATGGTAAGGTTTGGTATTTCAAAGAGGATACAAGATGAACAGGATTCACTGGAAGGGCTGAGCTGATTTTCTAATTTTAGAAACCTATATATGAGTATTTTTTCTTTTGCTTTTAAATAGTTGGCATGAAAATATGTTTGCAAGATAGTAACACAATATAACCAGATTTAAAATGTGTTCCCCGATAGGTAGAATTTTGCAACTAATTTTCTCTGAAAGCATCCCTTTCTCTGAAGAGATACAGTCAGCTCTGAACAGCTACAAGTTACAAGGGGATTGCCCAGGAAAATGCAATATTTATATGTACAAAGAGCTGAAATATGAGTGCAAATGACTGTGCAAAAATGAGATGCATATTAAGTGAAAAACTGAGGATTCTTTGCAATATGTCCTAGTAGATTTGTGAATGAAACACACAAAAAAATCATTACATTTCTTTGCTAAAAAATGTGAGGAAGCATTTAGGGGTATTTTTTTGATAAATTAAGTCGTTAGATTATCCTGATTTTTTTTTTAACCCATTTTACTTCAGTAATGGTCATTTAATAGCTCAATTTTTAATGATCTCCATCTCATTGCAGTTAATAGCTACATTTCCATAGAAACACTGCAAATATACTTTAGTGGGGCATTTGCTAATGAACATGTTTGAAAGCATTTCCTAGATAACTATTAGTGAAAAAAAAGAGAAGAAATCAAGATTTAATGCAAGTGAACATTAAATTCTGAAAAAAGCTGTGCCTGCTCTATCCTACAGACCTACTATAGTCCTTCCAAGATTATATAAAGGAAAAACAAATAGGAACCTTTTTGCTTGGCAGTAGCACCATTACAGTCAGTCAGTATGCTTATGCTCCTGCTGCCTGCACCAAACCCTCAAAGGAAGACCTCTTACTTTAATATTACAGTATGAGCCCAATGCTGACTTCCCCCTGTAGCTCAAGTCAAGCTAATTCAATGATGAGAATATTTCTGCTAATGGCAATGTGCTGTTTACACAATAGCCTTTCTTTTGATCTGTAACTGAACCTGGAATGGGAAACATATTCTGGAAATATTTCAATTGTTCCTTGAGTTGGACAAACGTCTGAATGAAGTGTGTGGTGCATGCAAGACTTGAATGAATAATTTAAAGAATGTTACAAATAAAAATAATGCTGCCTTGTACTAGCCACCAAACCTCCCTAAAAGCTTTGTGACAGCCAACTAAAAATGCTGTAAGACAGTAGCTGTTATTAACTGTAGTTTGTAGATAAGGAAATGGCTTCAGAAAGGTTAAACAAATTGCTCATGTTCGCTGTGTGAACCACTATCTAGATTTAAGAGCTGAGCGTAGGCTGGTCCAGTGTTCAGTGTGTAGCTCTTAGCATTTGCCTTCCCTGGGCTGAAGACAAAATGCCGCTTAAAGTTACCAAGGTCATCATGGGAAGTTTAGGTAAAACTGCCAGGGTTGTTATTGAAAATTTTATTGTAAATTCCTATCTTTTAGAAGGAAAGAAAAACATTATTTTCTCCATTTTTTTGTTTGTCCTTTGTGGTAAATCACTCTGACCTCCTCCTCTGTAGGGACATTATGGATTTGGCATTACAGGGCAGGTTCTGTGTCCAGTCTGTGCAGAAGACAGAAGTGGAGGTATAGGATTGCCATTGTCCAGAAAGGGTGCATACAATGGGGAAAACAGTTAATCCTACTTACTGCTTGTGGCAGTAAGTCAGGTTACAGGGCATGGGAAAACTGGAAGGGCATAGCAACTGATGGCCTTCCCATCAGGTTTCAGTTAATGATGTTTGGGGGACAACACTACTAACTGTGACAACTCTCTGCAGCCTACATAGCAAGAAGGGACAAAGACTGCCAATACTTCAAGAAACCCGCTAGAAAATATTTTAAATAATAATGGCATAGTAAAAGGACACAGGTCGTTGGGTGAAAGAGGGATCCATCCAGGCTGACATGCGCATCAGGCTGTGGCATGTCTATGGCTGCTGGAGAAGCCAAGCACTCCAAGGTGGTCATTGTAGGATGGCAGTGCTTGAAGTAAGATGAGTGAATAAAGGGAGCCCTTCATGCTTTCAAAGCATTTTGTCTTCTGGCTGCCAAGTTTTTAAAAGTCGATTGGCTCTATGGGTTAGATTTATTTTGTTAGCCACCTAAAAGGAAGTCATGTAGTATAATCTACCTGTCTAGATTAGTTATGTACTCAGTGGAGGGAGACAGACTTCTCAGGAGGGTGATTTACCACTTATTATGGAAAAGTTGTTTTAGGACAGGAAGAATTGCTGTCCAAAAGAACAGAGCGAGACAGGAATGAGCAAGAGCCTGAAAATCTAAGATGCACTCAGAGAAACTTTAAAGTAGGTGGAGGAGGAGCTAATCTTAATTCTACAGCTATGAGTCATAGGCTATGGGTACATTAACAAGTACTTTGGTGCCAGTAGAGTGGATCAGTATATAGGAACTACTAATGCTCCTGCTTCTGCACAATAAGCTGTCTTGGCATTTTACACTGAACTAGGTTTAATCGGATCCTCTAGACCAAATGACCATATGAAGTGTATATCTGAAGCTAGAAGAATCAGTCACGATTTTGCATCTTTCTGCCCCTGGTGGGGTTGAAGCATATCTGATGTGAAACCAAGACAGAGCTTTCAGCTTAGTTACCTTTGAAGAAATCTAGTTTGTATGGACTGAAACTGCTCTGTGAACTGAGCCAGCTGGACTAAGTGGACATCATGGCAGAATATGCTTTAAAACCGTTGCTCCAAACCACAAAGCCCATGTAAACCCTTAAAATGCTGAATTCTCTATTAGGCACTTTGTTTATATTCCAGAAGCTCTATTTTAGTCAGCGATTTCAATTTTCTAATGCCCCGTTAAACTGGGATAATACTGCTCCTCACTTTTCACCATCCTGCTAAACTCCAGTATGTTTTTTATTGTGAAGGTGTAGTGGTAGATGTGTATGTAGTTACCTGCATGAAGCGGCCCTCCGAAGTCCCCAGATTAGCAATGGTAAGGTTCCCCTTGGTGAAGACAGATATTGAAGTTAACAGGACACTGTTGAACTGGCCCATGAACAAGTCAACCCTCTGCAAAGGAGTGGTAACTTCTAAGCGATATTCATCATCTTGTGCTCTGCAGTATGAAGCATTTCTTGAAAAAGCCTGTTTGAAAATGAAGCACAGATGAGTACTGTCTTTAGGAGTAGGAATAGATCTTTGTCAGAGTGAAGTCATTTAGCACAAATGCATTTGACCAAAAGTATTTTAAAATGTTTCAAACTTAATTGCTTCATCAGTTATGGTGTTCCATGAGGAAGGCAACAAATTCTTGGTGTTATGGGAATGTTTCTTTTAACATTTTCTTTTTCCTTTCTGTTGGGAATAAGACAAAGGGTCGTTATTTAACCAGATCATATGTGTATAAGCACTTGTATCAAGGTATCCTTTCTTGTAATGCTGCTTCTCTAAGTGTCTCAGAATTCTTTGGCTGCAGAGCCTGCCCAGTGACACACCTGCTTCTAAAACAATGATTCCTACAAAATGATTCTCTAAAAATGGTGCAATTTTTGACTTTTTTTTTTCATTAAAATAACGATTTCCAGTATTATTCTCCTCCTATTCTCTTTTCAGCACCTTTTTGAGCTGTAAGACAGAAAAGGGGAGAAAAAGACAGAGAAAGAGAAAAGGGAGATAAGCCAGGAAAAATATGTTTCTGATTGTATATTTAAATGAAACTGTGGGGAAGTCAGCTTTTTACAATTACTGAGGCTATTATATTGATCACCTATAGCTCATGCACTATTTTGTCCAATCTCTATGTCTTGACCGTACTACAACAGTTGCTACATTTGCAGTATTTTCTCTTCAAGTTTGGGAATAGATGTAACATGTTTTTAATTTTCACTGGAAAAATTCCTGAACAATACACTTTATCTCTTGAGAAGAATATAACCTGCTGTCCTGACAATTCAATAGTAATCTATTAACTGATAATTCCATTACTATTGATACTACATCATCTGCTTTGGTGAGATCGTACAGATAATAACTGGGAACCCCTTAAAGGATCTCTAACCAGTTTAAGTTTGGAAGTCATCTAGCATGTTCCTACTGTGACATACTCTATGAATAAACATGCAGGGAGATTATAAAGGATCTTATGGTGGTTCCCTCTGTAGAAATCAATAGACAGTTTTGATTTTCCTA
Organism: Chloroceryle amazona; assembly: GCA_027560015.1. NCBI lineage: Eukaryota > Metazoa > Chordata > Aves > Coraciiformes > Cerylidae > Chloroceryle > Chloroceryle amazona. Next base: position 74,908 of record JANHFX010005501.1, read on the forward strand.
ATATTTTATATTGATTTATTGTTGTTACAAATATGTTCTAAAAAAAAACAACTAAAAAGCTTGAATTAAACCTTTTAAAGAGAGAGAGAGTCTTTTCACTAAATTCAATAGATCTGGATAATACCATTAAAGAAAACATAGGATTAAATTTTATTTTGTTTTTCAGATTCAGAGGTTTTTCCCTCAAAGTCCTATGAGAAAGCAAGGAATACACCAAGAATTTCTTGCTGATTTAAATCAGGTGAATTCTGGAATAAAAACATGGCATTGAAAATGGTATTAATAAGACGTTCAACCTAATAGCTCAGCCCTTTGCTGTTGTAATGTCTCTGAACTGCGCACAGCAACAGCAGTCGGGGGTGAAGTTTTCCACAACCCCTAGGATTGCAGGCAGCACTGGTGCCAGCTTTTCTCCAGGTGCCCTGCCAGTTTACTGTATCATTTAGGTAAGAACTTGCATATGACTGAAATCTCTGTGCAGTCTTTTAACGATACAGAAAGAGGGCTTCTAGAAGAGATCTGATACAGCAGTGACTTACCAGTTTGGTTATCCATACATTAAAAGGTTTGCTGCATTAGTTTTGATATTAACTGTTAATGTGTGGTGTGTTTTGCTCAGCAGGAGCTGAACTAATACTCTGCACTACAAACATAGAATACACATTAATTTTTTTTTAACCCAGTATTTGACTAGGTTAAATCATCAATGGACAAATTTAGCTTTTCTCTGTTTCGGCCACCGAACAAGCTAAAGGCTTTATTCTGTTGCACTCATATCCTACCCAGTCTAAAAGTATTTCTGAAACATCTGTGCAAAGATTACTCATACAATGAGTATGAATAATTCAAGTGCAGAAAGATGCACAGTTTTCATGCTTTTTGATATAAGGCAGATTTTTCTGAATTTGCCTTCCCCAAACTTGGGATCTCTGTGCTTTGCTGTAACTTTTTTTTTTTTTTTTTTTCATAAGCAAATGACTTGGGGAAGAGATGTTTTTGTGCTAACCTTAAAAAAGTACTTCCTCCTATGCAGTCATCTCAATAGAATTTGAACATCCTGACATGCCTCATGAAACCCTGTTCAAGCTCTTTTTAACAAGTGGCTAGATTTTCCTGCTTGCCCTGACACCTTTCCTGGCTTCTCCAAAGTCAGCTCAGCCACAAAGTCAGCTCAGCCTTCCTCAGAGATGTCGTAATTTTGGGTATCTGCCCAAGAACCTACAGATTGTTCCACATATGGCTCTTTTACAAAACCTGGTGCTTCATGGATTAACCATAATGTAAGGTTAGCTGTTTAAGAAAAAGGAAGGCTTTGATCTTTGAGTAGAAATATAAAGATTAAAAGGTTACTTAGAAAACTAAAGGAAGATTGATAACACAGAAAAGTTTGGCAAATAAGCTGCTTTAAATTAACTCTTAGAAGCCTGAATCTCTCCCTCCCTCCCTCCCTCCCTCCCTCCCTCCCTCCCTCCCT
>JANHFX010005502.1:0-16497 GCA_027560015.1 Chloroceryle amazona
CGGTGCTGTCAGTGTTGCTGTCACGACAGTACGTGGATCTGCTTGCTTAGCTTTGAGCGCAGAACTGGTGCCGGCATCACGCAGGGCCCGCTTCCCTCTGGCCTGAGAAAAATTAGTACCTGTGGGCTTGATCTGAAACCCTGGAGAAAGATCAAGAGTATCCCACTGAGCAGAGGAGCTCTAAAAAATGGACTTGGCCCAAACAGACAAGGAACTGGCCAGCACTTCTTCCACTTAGGGGGACACCTGCTACCAGTCGCTGGTCTTGGGTGGAAATACTGGTTAAAGGTGCCCAGTGTTTGGGAACAAACTCTCAGCTCTTCTGAGTATTGACCTCACCAACAGCCTCAGTGCCCTGAGCTGTTAGGACAAAGACAAGCGCAGATAAAATTACAGATAAATGAATCTTGTTGTGCAAGGAGGCATTTTATAGGGAGGAAAACCAAAAGTCCATGGGTATTTCTATGTTTATTTATCTTGTTGTTAATTATTATTGTGGGAGTAGCTAATGGTAACTGGGGGGGGGTCTTTTTTAGAAGAGCCTGAGCAGATAAACTTCTCAGCTTGGGAAGAGGTGACTGCAGGGGATAGAAATGCACGAAACCAGGAATGCTACAAATAGTGGTCATTACAAGAAGAGTCGGGGTACGTCCTGTGAAATTGTGTGGTGCTAACTGTAAGGAAGACAAAGGGGACTAGTACTTTTTCCACCTGCTGTAGGTGAGTGCCAAGAGCGCTGTGCGTGTCCTCGTAGTTAGGCAGCTCATAGAGGATGCCTTGTCTGGATCCAGTTTCTGTCCCTGAATCCCTAAACCTGTGATTCCTGGAGCCAGGATGCCCAGAATGATTTTACACAAGCTCTGTTATTTATCCTCTCCTCTTCTGGAAGCTGCTCGGATCAGAGTACAGCTCAGGGGGCGGTCCCATCATCTGGTACACAGTCACTCCCCGTCAATCTGCTGGACTTTTGAATACCATTTTGTGGGATTTGCTGGGTAAAAGGAGGTTTAGGGCTCTTCTCAGAAAGTCTGTAATCTCTGACTGTTGGTGTGAGCCTCTTCCAGGTTTGGATGAGTTCTCTTGGGCACTCACTGTCATTACAGGTTGTCACTGTCCCACCAGGGACCGCTCCTGCCTGGCAGGCTCTGCAGGAATTAGGTGCGCGCTTTACTGTCTCGGGGTCATAAATTCATTTCTGAAAAGAAAAAGAGATATTGCCATCAATCATCTGCTGATTCTTTGCTTAAGTAAGGAAATCGTGTAGGTGTGTCTCGGAGCCAGGAGTTACTATGACATGTGGTGCCTGGTTAGAGAAAGCCATGGCATCAGGGGTGGGAAAAATGGAAGAGGGTTGGAGGAGTAATCACAATCTATTTAGGATCCTGGCACTTTGGTATCCTGTCCTATTCCTATGGGAATTTATGTGGCTGCTTTGGGTGTTTGCTTTCTCGAGTGGCCACCCCAGGCCTGGTTTAGAGAGGTGCAAGGCTCAGTCGTGTGCATTTTGTGAGACCTGGCTCTGGCCCTTCCTTCTGTCAACAGTCACAGAATGCTTTGGGTTGGAAGGGACCTTGAAGATACCTAGTTCTGTCTGCCCTGCCATGGGCAGGGACACCTGGATGTTGGATGGGACACCATCCAACCTGGATGGGCTGCTGCTTTTATGTTTAGGTTATCAAATCCATGACAGTTTCTTACCTTAATGAAAAAAAAGCCATTTAAAAAAAAGAAAGTAGAGTATTTCTCTGTGGATGCCTAAATGAAATGTTTCAGTCTTTCCAAAAAACTCCCCCCTTGCTCTTTCGGAGTCATTCATGACTGTGATCCAAACTCACACGTGTCTTTGGTCCTTCTAGAGCTCGAATTTTCTGTGAGCTTCTTTGTCAGGAGCTGGAGGGATGGGGTGCGAGGGAGCTGGAGCTCTGCTCCACCAGACACGGCCCTCAGCTGGCTGGTGTCTGTCCCCTTCTGCTGTGCCTACCCTGTTCCACAGTAATGCTTTTTAACTTCGCTCCTTGGAAGGTCAGAGGCAAGGGAAGGGCACTGCAGGGCCTTCACGTGGCAGGGCTTAGCAAATACCCGATAAGACAAACTGGAAATGAAAATAAGAGAGGCAGCACTTTTAGCAGGTGTCTGTTGGGTGAGATTCGAGCTCTGTTTCTTCAGGTGCTGAAAGAACAGACTGAGGAAAATGGGTTCTTCGTGACCGTAAAGTACACCGGGGCTGTAGGGAGTGAGGGGTCGCTCTCGGCAGCTTCTTCAGCCTGCCCCCTGCTCTCCTCCTCAGATAACGTAGCGAAGGTTTCCTCTGCTTCCCCAAAACGTAGGAACAATCAAACCCAGCCCTGAGAGCCCAGCCTGGGCGGCAGCAGGGATACAGTGACCTAGTTGAGAATCGTTCCCAAGGGCTTCACCTTGTGCCCCTTTCTGTAAGGCCAGCCAGCGAGTGGCCCTGCCCCTGGCTGTCCCCAGGGCCGAGACCAAAGGTGTGAGTGCTGTCACAGCTCTGGGGCTGAGGGGTGGTCACTGGTCTGCTCTCAAACTGCGTTTGAGGCTTTTCTGTAAACTGGCTGCCTGGATCTGTTCGTACTTAGTGCCTGGAAACTGGAGCGATTCCACTTGTGGGAATTAAAAAGAACTGATTTAAGAAAACTGAGAATAATGATCCTCTGTAAAAAGTGGATGTGGTTGCCTGCATCTATGTTTAAGGAGCTCTCCTGGAGAACTGTGCTGTCTCTACCTCTCCAGAGAGGTGCTTGGAAACCTGGCTTCAGGTTGTTGGCAGGGTGCCCGGCAGCCTGTGAGGAGGAGGAGGAGGAGGAGGAGGTATGAACATACCAGTTGTGCAGGGAGGATGGTGTTGAAGGAATGCTAGGAGATGGGAGCCAAGGTCGGGATGACTGGACCAGCTGGAAGCAGCAATAAGCAGGTGTAGAGGCAGAGAGAGCTTGTGGAGCACTTCGGGCTTCCTTGAGCTTTGTTTTCTGATCCTTGGGATCGGAAAGCGAGGAGGTTAAAGGTGGTTTTGATCCAGAACTCGAGCTCAGCCGTCCTGTTTTGATGGTAGCTTTATTTAACTCAAGTGAGGCTATCAAGAAGGTTGTTGGCTGGATCAATACTCTATGGTGTAAATATTCGTTAAATGTTAGCGTGCCGCTCGATGTAAAATCTTCGGTAATAAGATAAGGGTGACTTCAGCATCATGAAAAGCAGAAAATCAATGTGTAACTGGTCACGTGTGCCTGTAATGATCTGGCACGGCTTTTATTGCATGGACTTTGGCTGTATTGTTTAGGGGAAATTGGTCAGAAATGTTCCTAATGGAGAGGAAGCGAGAAAGAATTCGGTGACAGTTTGGCAGCAACGTGCTACTTCGGGATTCCTGGGTCACTCTTCTCTCACTGATTTTCTTTCTCCTTTTTTTATTTGCTTCCATGGTACAGACTCAGTAAGTGTTTTAAATTTTAAAGCAGAGATTCTCTGGTGTTCACCAAACAGCTTCTGCGCCGCAGTCGATACAGGTTTTAGTAACAGAGTAAGGAAGGAAATTAACCATTTTAATCAAGTAGCCTGCTTTGGATTTTATGTAATTGCTTTTCAAGTCCCTTAAAACCCCAGAGCGTGCGGATGAAAGGTCAGTTGCCAGACGGGAACTTCGTGCAGGTGCAGAATAGCAAAATACCCCTACTTCAGCGCGTTGTTAGTCTGTCTCTTCCTGAGGGGGCTAAATTGTTAATAAAAGTAGGTCAATAATTGTCTGCTTTGTGTGTTTATTTATTGTTCATTTCATGCTGCGTTCCAAACCCGTGTGTTTGTGCAGCTATTCATTTTGGGGGGGTGGAAATTCAGTCTTTACTTCCCTCCCTCCAAAAAAACCCACTAAACAAAGTAAGAACTAAAAGGAATTTTTAAATTCTTTGAACATTTGAGAGAAAAACCCATCAGCAAAAGGCTGGAATAATTCAGATCGTTCGTACTTTTTAAAAGAAGCCATTTCACAAAAATAGGTCTTGTTCATTTTCAGATGTGATGTAAAAAAAAAAAATACTAATGACAAAAATTCTGGCTAGCCGTCTGTGTTGGGAAATACATTCTTTTGTATCAGAGGAAAGAATGAAAAATAGTGAAAGCTAAGTAGAATATGAGCTGGGCCAGCCTAAACCAGTCCCAGAAGATGAAGGAGACTTCAAGGGAGTCAGAATAAGCTAAGAGAGAACTTTCATCATAAAGTCGCTTCCTCTCCACCGGGTACAGCTGGTCAGTCTGGTTTTCTGCAGGCTTCTCTCAGCAGTGTTGTCATGTCAGTGGGGCTTTTTTTCACCTCACTTCCCTTCTCATGTGGTCCATGAGGGGTTTTATTTCACGAGGATGTAATTTATTACCTACTGGCAGCATTAGTGGGAAGTCTGAAGGAAACCTGAGTTTCCAGGAGGTCTGGTTTCTACGATGGTAATTCCCAAGTTGCAAATTGGAGTTAACTCGTGAATTTGAGGAATCTTTGAGGTGACTTTGATTTGGAAGGTGGGGGGGGGGGGCTCTGAACTGGGTTCACAAAGGTTACAGCTGAACCTGGTGCTGCCAAGCAGATCCCTGCCCAAAACAAGTGCTTTTTGTGGGCTTCCAGCCACCGCCTCTTCTGCCTTCCCTCGCCTTAGGCTCCTCAGAGTCCTCGTTTCCCTGCCCTCCTCTCCCACCCAGGGGCCTGGAGCAGCCAGATGCCACAGAACGGGTTTGAAACCAGTCGGCAAATATTATGCAGGTTGAATTCCGGGAGGAGGAGAAGCATTTTTAAGCTCACGTTCATCTCCCAGTGGGGTGAAAAAGCGACAGGTGATCCCAGATTTAAACCAGTGAACCAACTGGAAAGTGTTTGCTCGGTCTGGAGGGTGAAATGGCCAAATACTGGGGGAGGTGGCACTGAAGGGAACCTCCAGTCCAGGGCACAACCTCGGGTGAGCTGCTTATCAGATCATGATGGCAAAAAAGAGGGAAAGGTCTCCCAAGGAAGGGGGGGAAACAAATATTTACGTATTTCCCTTACGTTTGCCATTTGTGAACATATAACCCTTCTGTATTCTGCATTTTCAGTGCCCGTTCTACCCACGGTTAAATAACGTTGTGTCAAACATCTAACATTTGTGGGGTTTAGCACTGAAACTAAGGGGGGTGTTTATTTTCCTGATACTGTTTTGTAGATAAAACAAAAGGCCCCGTAACTTTCCGACCCGTTACAGAACTTACAGCTGCAGTTGACTCCCAAGGTGCATGAGGAAGGGATAGAGCTCAGGCTTAGAAAGCTAATTTAAAGGCTTGATTAAAGAAAAAAAAAGCCAACACTGGTTTTCAACTAGAAAATAACAACCTCCAAATATAACAGGCAGTCATTCAGGCTGCTTACTGACGTGTGTGGAGATCGTTTTGCACGCTGCTGGAGATGGTCGGGGCTGATTCAGTGAAACGAGCTAATAAAATTATGCTCGGCTCCCAGCCCAAAGCTTGGCTCCTCCAGCCTGGGCAGCAGTGCTCTCCTAGGAGCTGCTCTCCTCAGCCCGACCCACTCAGGCTTGGACCTGAAACTTCCCTCTGGTGTCGCCCAGGGCTCTGGGGGTGGTTGGTCACAGTCAGCACCCCTGGAATGGCAGGGAAGGGAACCCAGCGCCCTGCTTCAAAGGTATTTTGCTCGAAGCAAGTCATTTGCCTTTGTTTTCCCTTGGAATTTTCAAAGAGGAGTAAAACCTTGCAGGGTAATCCACCTTTGTTTGCAGTTTGGCTGCCGAAAGACGACTAAAAATTCCTTAATTGACATCTGTCTTGGCATTAGCACTATAGAAAAGTAAATGTCTTTTCACAGTCGAGGGGCAAGGAACAGATGAGCCATCGGATTTATGTTTGTGCTGTACATCCACGTGTTCAGGTTTATTGATGCATCAAAATCTTCACGGGGAGCAGTTTCTCGAGCAGAGCTCAGGGGCTGAGGAATGTGCGGCATCGGTCAGCGTGGCCGGGAGCGAGCCTGAGCCGAACAAAACCACGGCTGCAGCAGCTGGATGCAGGAACTAAGCCATTGAACCTCTTGAGACTGTAATATTCTTTCCCTTCTAGAGAGTTCTGCAGCTTGAATGGACTTGAGAAATTAGAAAAAGGAGGAAAAGGCAAAAGAGATTAAAAAAACCCCCTACAATGTCTTCTAAGTATTAACATTTGAGAGGCCTCGGGTTGCTCTGCTGGAGAGAGGGGGATTGCTTGCAGGCGCTCAGGGTGCAGGTCTGCTGGGGTCAGCAGCTGGACCTCACCACGTTCATACTCTTTTGTTATCTTTCCCTGTTGAAGCCCTGCGGGCAAATATACTTGATGTCCAACCGTTTGGACCTTTTAAAGGTCTTTTGCAACTGAAAGAATTGTTTTCGTGCTGAGGTTGTCTCGACAGCACAATCTCCTTACGCTGAACATGCTGCCAGCTTTCGATAAGGATTCATTGACTAATTCCCTGCCTTTTCAATCAAATTGGATCAGCCTCTCCTATCTGATTCACCCTATTTTTAGAAGTTTGTTTATCGAGGAGCTGCTGCCTGTGCCCGGCTGTGTTTCGATGGACACCCACTGACCCGCAGCTCTTCTCTGCAGAGCCTACACTCGCCCTTTCAAAATCCACTCATCTTTACAAAGGCTGCGGAGCTCCTGTGCTGGGCAGCGAGCAAAATAGTCTTTCCTTCACCCAGCTCCTCTCAATAGGTGGCTGTCTGGGCAGAAAGAGCTGTCCCCTTGTCTGCTGGGTAACCCTGACAGCTGGAATATTACCATGTCAAACCCATCTGGTAATAGGAAGAGAGAAAGGCAAGAACACGGTGCTTTGATCTTCACCCTAATCAGACCCTGTGTGCTGCCAGCAACATAATTGTTTTTCATTTCGCGAGCTCATCTGGAGAGTGTTCCAGGGCTCAACACAAGGCAGCTCCAAAATCCCTGTAATTCTATCAAGCACATTAGACTAATGATGGCCGGAGCCCTGCTGCCAGCAGTAGAACCTGCCCCAGGCACGTAGCAAGGAAAGAATCCACCTTTCCCTAAAAACAATCCCCCATTTGAAGCCTTTCTCCTAGAGTCAAACCTCCTCTCTCCAGATTACTCAACAGCTACGTGACTCAATAGCTCGAGAATAGTTCTGAATTATAAATGAATACTTTGTTTAAAATCCAGTAGTGCTTTTGGTTGTGGGTTGGGGTTTTTTGTTTTGGTTTTTTTTTGGTTGGTTGATTGGTTTGGGTTGGTTTTTTTTTTCCTTTTATGTAGAAGCTTCTCTGGTGCACTTCTCTGCTTGGTCCTCACCAGAGCGTAAAGTGATTTTGTTGTCACAGAAATCCTAAAGCTGTTTCTGTGCACTGGCCATGTGACTGACTGTACTACTTAAAGGCTTAGGATGGTCAGGTACTAAAAGAAAAGCATTTACATAAATGTAAATTGATAGTTTTTCTCCCAAAAGCCCACTGGTTTCTCCTGGCATTAACCGTGTTGCTTTGTTTACTCCAGATCCACTTTATCCTGCTGTTCAGTCGGCAGGGGAAGTTACGGCTTCAGAAGTGGTACACGACGCTACCCGATAAAGAGAAGAAAAAGATCACTCGAGAAATTGTTCAGATTGTTTTATCTCGCCATCAAAAAACAAGTAGCTTCGTTGACTGGAAAGACCTCAAGCTTGTTTACAAAAGGTGTGAGTAATTTTATGAGAATGTATCGTTGCTATTTGTATAAATAACCCGGTGCTAGGAGAGGAAAAATAAAGCCCACTGGAAAAACAGCAAACCTTAAGTGCTAAACTAAGCTGGTAGGAGCCAACTGTGCCTAATGGCACAGCAGCACCGGGTGAATCGGCAGGGTAAATTGTGGGGTGAAAAATACTTAATACAATCCATCAGATGAGAAAAACAGGAGTAACCTAATAAACATTAGTGGTTGAAATGCTGCGAGAGAGCTTTAGGCTTCGCTGCTCCTTCTAATTCCCCAAGGTAGCCTGCTGAGACGTGCTGGGCTTTAGCAAGCTCTTTGGGAGGCTGCAGGAGCTGTTCTGAGGCACGTTTAGCATTCTGGGTTTGAAATATTTGTTGCTCCGGAAAGTGTTAATCCCAGTTTCCTCTTCCAAACCAGTCCCTGGTCCCCAGTTACACCAAGCTTAGCTTTAACTGCCTGTTAAGTCTTGTAAAGCTGTGGCAACCAGAAGTAGCCTTAAGGTGCAGCAAACTGTACAAATTAAGGGGCATCTCCCATTGAGAGAAAATCGAGTTCCATGCTGTGAGGTGATGAATGTAAACATCTGGCCAGATGCTGTCACCGCTTGGGCCTCCAGCCACAGCAGCAGAGAGCTGAGGTAGATCCTTCTGCCCGTCTCAGGTTGATTTCAACGTAGTTTTTCTGCAAGTTAGTTATGAAGGTTGTTTGGTCTGTGCAGCCTGATGCTTTCTGGCCCTAAGGAAAACGCTGTCAGGCATTTGGTAGCCAGCAGGCTGGCTGAGATGTAACTCCTTCCACCTCTCTTTTATTTGTTAATAACAAGCAGTAACTCCTTCTACAGCTTAATTAGCCCCCCTTTCTGTAGGGCTACTGCAGCAGGTGAGGGAGACCTTAAAGTACTCCTGATTTATGTTTTGGGTTTTTTTTTATTAAGACCAGTTTTGGAGGTTTATGGCTTTGCCAAGGGTGGAGTTTGTTCTCCTGACTAAACTCCTAATTTGTTTACATTTGCTGATCTTTTTAAGTGTTCTCTGAGATGTGACAAGAATGAGAGGAAATGATTCTTGTAGAGCCCAGGCAGATGTGAAGGTTCACTTGCATAATTGCTCAGCAGTGAACGAGGATCCCCCTGTTCCTGCTCACATGTTTGCCTTTCTTTCCCCAGGTATGCTAGTCTGTATTTCTGTTGTGCAATAGAAGACCAAGATAATGAGCTGCTGACGCTAGAGGTCGTTCATCGATACGTGGAACTTCTGGACAGATACTTTGGAAACGTAGGTTTCGCTTTCTGCACTCACCCTCCTTCCTGGCTGCCTGATAAACACCCAGTGCTGAAGCTGAGTTGCTTCTTGTTTCCCTCTGCACTGCTCACCTCAATCCAGAGAGAAATTAATTGTTAGATTATTTTATAAAGCAGTGCTGAAACTATCATAAGATTGGGGTTTCCATCCTTTCTCCCCCTCCCCAAATTCACCTTGGTGCTTTTGCAGTGGAAATTGAGGGGGAAGCTTGAAGAAAATGGCTTAAAAAGACCCTGGGTGGCACACGGTGCTTTAATTCTCTCTCCTGACATCTTCAGATAGACTGGGTTTGTTTGTTTCATAGTGTTGTGCAACAACTAAGGACATACAAAGAGGAAAAAACCCCAAATGGGGTGTTATATTACAGAAAAGCCCCTGAAGGAGGTCTAAATAAATCTTTAAGTCTTCAAAGACTACGAGAGACCCATCTTTTCTGTGACTATTCTTCAAATTGTTCCCACTGCCTTAATTCCTCTCTTATTTTAATCTCTGTGCCGTGACTCCCATTGGTACCACCTCAGAACAAACACCAGTGGGTGCTGGCGGGGTCACTAGGGCAGGGAGTTTGTTTTGCTCTGTGAAGCTGGGCAGGAACCTAGGTAACCCATATTACACTGTTCTAAGGTTAGGAGGCTAGGAAGTCAGCTTCTTTCTCTGAAAACCAGGAAAAATGTAGCGTGATATGTAAGATAGCGTAAGTGGAATCCTTTTGCTGTGAGTCTGGGCTGTGTATGTGAAGACAGTACGTGCAGAAGCTGCAATATTGGATAATACACAGCAGCTTTCCTCACCCCACTTCTCTCAACGAGTGCACGCCTTGAACACCTTCGATCCTCTTAACTTTTGGCCCAGCAGTGCTTACAGTGCTGTAAAAGTGATTTAAACGTGGAGTGTCCTTTTGTTCTGGCAGGTATGCGAGCTGGACATCATCTTTAATTTTGAAAAAGCCTATTTCATCCTCGATGAGTTTATCATTGGCGGAGAAGTACAAGAAACTTCCAAGAGGACTGCGGTGAAAGCCATCGAGGACTCTGACATGTTGCAGGAGGTAAGGCAGAGGCAGACAAAAGGCAACCACCTCATCTTCCTACGTCTTCCTTGTTTGACAGGAGCTTGAAATGCAGCTCAGTGCTTCTGCTACTTCATTGCCATTATCCAGACATGTCTTACGTTGGGTTTCAATAGGTACAAGAGTGCAGTTAAGGTGGCAGGTACACAGCTTTCAATTCAACCCTTTTGCATCCACTGGAGTCATCCGGAGGCTCTTTACATGCTCCTGCTTTCCCCTGGTGGTTTAACTGCTGCAATTTCTTGGGTATTATATTAATATCACAGAACTTCTGAGCCTGGAATAGACCTCCAAGGTCATTAAGTCCAGCCTATGACTATTAAGAAATAGTTAAGACATCTCTAAGATATTTATATAAGAATATAATCTAAGATTATGTTTTACATATACATATGTGTCTATATAAATACAGACTCTTAGAATGGTTTGGGTTGGAAGGGTCACCCAGTTCCAACCCCCCTGCCATGGGCATGGACACCTCCCCCTAGAGCAGGTTGCTCAAAGCCCCATCCAGCTTGGTCTTGAACACATCCAGTGACAGAGCATCCACAACTCCCCTTGGCAACCTGAGCCAGTATCTCACCACCCTCAAAAGGGTAAGAAAAAAGAAGAAGAAGAAAAAAAAATAGGGGGGCAGGGGGATAAAAAAGAAGGAAAGAGAAGAAAAAAAACAACCAACAAACCCCAACCAGCTAATACAGGTGACCTACTACAAATGTTTCAAGTTGGAAAGGGTATGAGTTGGCAAGCTCCACTTTCATTCATAAACTCCTGCCTAGTGTTTTCCTGCAGGGCACAGATACGGAACCTTTATTCAGAACCCTGCAGGAATTCACTTCTGTCGCTTGTCCAGTTGAGCCAGGAGTGGCAGAAGCAGTTGAATGTGGTGGGTTTGCTTCTTTTTTTCCTCGGTAGTGAAGGATCCACTGTAAGATGGAAGGCAGCGGGCTGGACTAGCCAGGGATGCTCTGTGTGAGTCCAGCAGTTTCTCACAGTGCTCTGTTGGTTTCCACATGAAACAAAGGCCAGATGAGGGCTGAGGAGTTTTAGGCACAGCCACAGAATGTTGTGATTTGAGGGTCAGCTTCCAAAACGCTGTTAAAGGGTTTGGTTTGTTCTGAGCAGAATGATTTCTCCATTTTAATTAATCTGACTTAATTCCATGCAAAACTACAACTGTCTTCAAAGAGGACAAAAGGGTGGCTTTGAAAATTACTGTATGTTGGTACTGGGGGTGAAAATTACATCATGCATCCTTCTTTTAATGCATTTCTCATCATTCATAACTTAATCTCCTTTTTTTTCTCTTACTTTTCCAGACAGTGGAAGAGTACATGAACAAGCCTGCATTTTAACCTTAAAACTCCCCGGAGAGAGAACTGCTGTATGCACCTCTAGACACCCTTCCTGAAATCCCTTCCCAACGTGCCAGATCTGCAGAGAAATCTCCCAAACCAGTAACTGAAGGGGTTTGTTTGTATAACGGTGAAGATGAAGGTCAGCTGATGTAGCAAAGGGTTTAACAATTCTCTACTTGCATTACTCTGCGTGCGAGTTGTTAAGCCCTTGATCTAGTTTCTCTTCTCCTTGCTGGACTAAACACTTGTTTTGTACCATGTCTTTTAGCTACGGGTTTTGTCATCGTAAAATCTTACTCTGGCAGCACTTTGAAGAGGTATTTTTACTAGTTTTGGTTTACTGCTGACCGTATGACTCTACTTTTGTACAAATGTCCATTTGAATGTAATGATTATTCTGCTCTAATAATAATAATAATAATAATTTTTTTTTTTCTAAAAGCCAAATTGTTGTGGGTCCTGATTTCACGAGCTTGTTTGGAAAAGATAAACCCAACCAGTGTAAGAAGAATCAGAGAATGGGTTGTCTTGGAAGGGACCTTGACGATCATCTAGTTCCAATCCCCCTGCCACTAGAGCAGGTTGCTCAGAGCCCCATCCAGCCTGGCCTTGAACACTTCCAGGGATGGAGCATCCACACTCTGAGGGTGGCGAGACACTGGTGCAGGTTGCCCAGAGGGATGGTGGGAACACATTTGAACACGACCTGACGACTTTGCTGACTGTCATCCCACTTCTCTACCCTGTTAGTGAAACTGTGACAAGCTGGTTCATGGCATCATGCTGCTCTTTTTATAATTACTTGATCCATCTGTTTTCTCCGCACTGATGTCAAAGGCAACTTTCAGCATGGAAAGAAACAGTGAAATTGCTGAAGGGCTTTTAATAGCTCTGAAGGCATTCAATTTCATCGTAAATTAATGAAATTGTACGAGTCCTATATTATTTCCTCCTGGCTTGGAATGAAGTTTTTTAAAGTAGAGAGTTTAACTGATTAAGAAGCCACTTCAGAATGCGCAGAGAGGTTCTTTCCGCTCTTTACTTTTATAAGTGACTTTCTGCTCGGTGAAATCATCAGTAGTTTCATTTGCTTTTGCTCTTTTTTCGGAGCCCTGCTGTGATCCTCTGACTCTTGTAACTGTCGCGTTGCTTGAATGCTGGAGTCTATCAAAGCAGGAGTTACAGAAAGGCTGTTTCTTGGTCTGAAAGCGGATAGCATAAGCCTGTCTTCCCAGTCATTCTAAGAGAGGCTGTAGGATTTCTTTCTCATTTCAAATGAAGGAGAATTCTATAGGGGAAAAAAAAAAAATACATGAGCTAGAGGTGCTTACAGCAGCCACGTCAATATTGCACCTCGGAAGGTTTTTCTTTGTGCTTGCTGTTAACGTTTCTTTTGCCCTGTTCTAGTGTGAATTTTTCCAAGATGACTTTATGAAATTAGATTATTAAAAAAATAATAATACTAGAAAGCAGATTCCATCAGTTTTCCCAGTTTAACATCTTTTGAGGTTCTCTAAACTCTCACCTTCTTCTCACCAGCTTCAAGCACCCCTGTCCTAGTTTTCAGAAGTGCAGTTACTGAAACAACCATTAATCCCAGTCCTGTTGCTAGCCTAGATTCCCTTCCTTGATTTCACCAGCGGCATCTAACAAAGAGCTGCTTGCTTTTCTTACTAGCATCTCTGCCAGGAGGATTCTTACTGGGATCTTGCTGTTTCCCAGTTGTGACAGGGCTGGTTCTGTGTCAGGCGACTTATTTGCGGCTCGCGTGTTGTGACACCTTTGAACGTATCGTGGCAATTAAAAGGAGAGAGACTGGGGTAAAAATAGCTAGTAATGTCAAAAAGGGATGTTAGGAGTGTGACAGATCATCGGGAGTGATAGGCAGAGAGTGGCAGGATGTCACCAGATTCGTGAATTCTTACAACTTCTGTTTTCATTAGGAGGCTCTGAGCGTTGTGGCTCATTAAAAGGTGTCAACTCTTCCAAAGAACTGTAAGGAAATTGACGTTTCAGTTCCTTCCTCTCAGCCTTTGTTTAACAAAAAAGCTGCTGAAAGCGAATCTTCAACGCTTTCCCCAGGCTGCTCTCACAAAACCCTCCCCTCTGCTTTCAGAAACCTGGGTGCGAAACATAAGAAGTAAATTCTAGGTACGGTTCTGTGCCTGAATTCGTTGGCCAGAGTAATGCTGTACTTAGGAAAGGATGATTTTTTTTTTTTTTTCATTTATTTTATAATCCTCCCAATAGATAACGTGGGGTTTTTTATCCTCTGCTTCGCACTGGGCTGTGTCAGATAACGCAGCCTCAGGGGTCGGGAAAGGTTGGTTTGTAAGGAAGGCTTAGAAGAGTTCAGCAGTGTGAGTGAGGCTTCCAGAGACGTTCAGTCACCAGTCCTCTCAAAACAACAAGGCTGGATACAGTTCACAGAGAGACAACCCCCCGACCTGTGCCTGGTCACGGCGTTCTCCTCTGGAAACACATTTGGGTCCCATCTGAGGGGGCCGTTGCTCTCACCCTGCATAAAATGACTAAACCCAAAGGTCTCCGCTCTGCCGTTAATCCCTACGGTGGGATTTGCATTAACTTCACGACGCCTTTAGGAGTCTGGAGCCTGCATCATCCTCTTGCATCGTTAGATTTTTATTTTAGATGAGCTCAGAGCAGGTAAAACAATCCTTCTGGGGAATTTGACGCCGAATTCAGGAGCGTGCGCGTTCCTTGGCGAGACCACAGTACAAATCAAATAGAGCTCTTGTTTTAAATGTCTATCAGGATTTTTCAGGTGGTTTTGTGGTTGGTTTTGGTGTTTTTTTTTTCCACATAGCTGAAGCATAGTTAGCAAAAGCTTCAGTGTTTGTAGCCGAACCAACAGGCTGTGCTGCAAGAGGCTTAATGTTTGCTGTCATGGAAACCTGTTGCCTTGGAACATGACTAATGAGACCCAGGCGAAGGGAGAGGGAGAAGCTCTTCCTGAAATGATTCTGCAGTGAGCCCTAAGGAAGACCAGCAATGTATAGTATCATAAATCACAGTTATTACGAGGTCTGTCGTCTAGCCCACTTAACCTTCTCTTTTTATTTACTTATTTGACAGCTTTTGTAACCTGTTCTCATACATGAAGGCTATGAAATGCAGGGAAAGAACACTACGAGATACATAGAAAGCAAGCTGTAAAATAGAGAAGGAATGCTGTGAAATACATAGAATGCTATAAAATTCATAGAAAGAACGCTGTGAGATACAGAGAAAGGATGTTATAAAATGCATGCAAAGGATGTTATAAAATACATACAAAGGATGCTATAAAATACATACAAACCACTATAAAATGTTTGAGAAGCATGATATAAAATACAAAGAATGCTCTAAGATACATACAAACAACACTGTAAAATAGTTCAGAGCTTCTTCCCTGGCTATCTAGACATAAATAGCATCTCATTTGCCTTCCTCTTTCCCAGCGCACTACAAAATCTGTCCAACATTTGTGGAAAGGACACACTGGGGTTGGGATGCCCAGTAAGCCAGGGGTTGGTTGGCAGTTTAGCCCAGGGGGGTTGCTTTTGGTGGTAGTTGGATATTTTAAAGCCCAGGTATATCAGGTAGGGAACACGTGTATGCAAATATCCATATGGAAAAATCCAGTTATCCCTGTGTGGTAGGATTGCTGCTTGCTAAAGCTGAAAGGAAAGTTGCTGGGGGCAAAGTACAGAAGGTATGTTAAAGTTTACTTTACAGAAGGTACCTTGAATTTTAGTTTGCTCTTCTGTCATCACCTTTTAGAATTCTTCTGGGAATTCTCCTCTCTTCTGGAGCTTCCTGCTCCAATCCCAATCGACACCAAACCCTGCAAAGGAGACTCGAACACTAATGTTGGGTTTTTTTTTTTTTCCTAGGGGTGAATTTTGTGTGTCCTGTCAAAAATAACTCTGAGTGCAGAGTCGTGACCAATCCATTACAGCTCACTGTGGATTTCAGCTGCTCTCTGGACCAGGATCTTGCAGGAATAAATTGCCAGCAGCCCTGCCTGGTGGAGATTACAACTCAGGGTCCTTCTGGAAGGTAACCGTGAGGAGTCAGCCTTAGCTCAGCGGAGCCGACAGCGACAAAGCGCAGAGGAACAGCCCCATGGAAGTTTCAGGTGAAAGATGATGTTCTTTTCTTATTTCTGGAGAGGGCTTGGGCCGTGGTCCTGGGTGAGCATGATGCTGAAAGAACAACCTGACAAGGTGGCGAGAGAGGAGTATGCAGGGAAAAAGAAGAAGGAGCTGGCGGGGTGTGTGAGCTGCCGGCTGCGTTTGGGGCGAAGGAGGATTTTTTTCTGGTGTCTGTTGTCGGTGACAAGGTGGTCCTTGTTCTCAGAGAGGAATCTGGCTCGGGTAATCGGGTCTTGTTTGGCAAGGACTGACCCTGAGCGTTATGTTGGCGATGACAAGAATGTTCTGCTGGCAAAAAAGGTACTGGAGAGGGCAATGAAATGGTCTAAATGATTTTTGAGCATGGTAATAAAACATTACTTCATTCTGCTTGGGTTAATATGAGGAAACCACCACATTTACCATGCCAGTTCTGTCTGAATGATGATGAACATAATTAACGTGTCCAAAATGTCACGTCGTAAATGTATCACATTTATTTTTAAGCTTGGCATCAGAGTGGCAAGACTAGAACCTCAAGAAACCTTGTTCCTCCTACAGTCCCCAGCAGGATAAGATCTGAGCGATGCTTTTCTACCTTCCTGGCAGGACCAGGACAAAAAAAAGGGTGAGCTGCCTTACAGGGAGTGGTGGGGAGATTTTTCCAAGTGGGAGGAATAAGAAAGAGATCCTTCCAGATGCAGGGCCCTGTGTTATCCACAGCTTTCAACTCTTTCTGCAGGGGCTGCTCCTCCCACACTCTCATTACCACCTTTTTACAACCCTTCCCTGTTTTCTCACTTCTGAGACCTCTCTTTCTCTCTTCTTTCTCTCTTTTTCCCCCTGCCTCTCTTCTCTCGTCTGTCGCCCCGCAGTTGCTGCTCCCTTCTCTTTCGTGCCCTGCT
>JANHFX010005502.1:20300-30310 GCA_027560015.1 Chloroceryle amazona
TAGACAGGAATGAGGTCCCCTCTCAGTCTTCTCCTCTCAAGACCAAACAGCCCCAGTTCCCTCAGTCTTTCTTCACAAGGGAGATGCTCAAGTCCCTTCATCATCCTCACAGCCTCCGTTGGACTCTCTCCCATAGATCCCTGTCGCTCTTAAACTGGGGAGCCTAAAACTGTGCAGAGTGTTCCAGGTGTGGTTTCTCTAGGGCAGAGCAGAGGGGGAGGAGAACCTCCCTACACCTGCTGGACACAGTTCTCTTGATGCACCCCAGGGTGCCATTGGCCTCTCTGGCTGCAAGGGCACACTGCTGTCCCAACTTCTTCCTTTAGTTTTAGTTCTATAGCTGCATTGAAGGTAGTCCCCTCTTCCACCATTTAAGTCAGATTAAAATCCAATGTATGTTTCAGAACAGAAAATGAAATGTACCGAAGCAGTTTGAAAACAAAGAGCTATCAGGAGCTAAATTTGCTGCTGGGAGCAGCCTGGGGGTTTTGTGTTCCTGCAGACGAGCACTCGGGAAACTCGCTGGGTAAGAAGCAGAAAGGTTGCATCATTGCCACAGCTCTGCCTGGCAAAACATGCCATAAGAGCAGAATCCTGTTGCTTAGCGACTCGTGGAAGATGATTAACCCTTTCCCCGTGTTTATGGGAGCCCTCCCGAGGCGTCTTTGTGGATGATAATTGAATGTGAAGCAACCACTCTAATACCTTTAGCGTCTCGATATTGATTTATCCGTCCTTAATGAAGGACAGTCTTGATCTTCCCATCTGTTACCGAAGGAGTTCCCTTCATCAGAAGTCATTCTTCCATAGGGTGACATCCAATTATTGCAAAGGGAGGATGATATAATTACGGTAAGGATGGAGTAAGAAGTGATTCAAAATAATTTTGGGGCGATGGTGGTTAATGCTGCTGCTGCTGCTGCTGTTTCTTCACAGGAGCTCAAGTATCTCTAAAACTCCTGCTAGGTTTAAAGGCTGAGTCCAGGTATTGACATTGCTCTTGCACAGGGTGCCTCGAAGCAGACTTGGTAGCAACGGTAGTTAGGGAAGTTCCTCACCTCTCATCTCCTTCCAGTGCAACAGGGAAACTATAAAAGCCAGTTCAATCTGAAAATGCTCCTTCAAATTAAAAAGGGAATTAATGTCTGAGGTTGATGGGTTGTAAAATTTGGCTTTTCTTTTTGGAAAGTTGCCTGAGACTCGGCAAGAATCAATAAGCAGGAAGGCATGGGTGTGGTGGGTACCTCTGGGTTTACCTGGTGTCGCCTTTTTGCAAATGCTGCCGTGCAGAAATTTTCCCTGCGGCGTTACAAACACGTTCCAGCACTCGGGTTGATAGATTTTTGCAGGACCAGGGCAGGGATCGTCCCTCTGGGCTGGGCACTGGGGAGGTTGCGCCTCGAATCCTGGGGTCAGTTTTGGGCCACTCACTCTCAGCAGGACACTGAGGGGCTGGAGCGTGGCCAGAAAAGGGCAGCAGAGCTGGGGAAGGGGCTGGAGCACAAGGGGGGTGAGGAGCAGCTGAGGGACCTGGGCTTGTTCAGCCTGGAGAGAAGGAGGCTCTGGGGGGACCTTCTGTCTCTGACAGCTCCTGACAGGAGGCTGGAGCCAGGGGGGGTCAGGCTCTGCTCCAGAGGAACAAGCAACAGGACAAGAGGAACCGACCTCCAGTTGCACCAGGGGAGATTTAGGTTGGACATGAGAAAAAACTTTTACCCTTGAGGGTTGTCCAGAACCGTCCCAGGCTGCTCAGGGCAGTGGTGGAGTCCCCATGACCCCTGGAGGGGTTTCCAAGCCCCCCGTGGAGCTGTGGTGCTGAGGGACACGGGTTAGCGGTGCCCTGGCAGCACTGCAGCGATGTTTGGACTCGATGATCTTAAAGTTCTTTTCCGACCAAAACAATTTTACGATTCTGTGATTTTTCAAATGCGATCACTTTGGGTGGTGCTCATCCCACTTGAGCTGTCTTAAAGTTGGACATGGAGTCAGTCCAGCTATCGACAGCCAGAGCAAGGGGAGCGAGTCTGATGGGTCATTCCTTACATCTCCGGTGGGCTGCACTGCCCTGCTTCCCATCTTTCAGAAGCAGCCTGGGTAGATCTCCACCCTCCAGCCTGCAGCAAGTGCTGGGTGAGATGAGCCAAAGCTTGTGGTTTCCGAGGTGTCCTGTGAATCATTATTTCCACACGGATGGCTTTCTGGTCTTCAGCCTGCCGCTTACTAATGGCGACAGAGCAGCACGGGTTTCAGCTGCAGCGGTGGAAGAAACCTCACGTGGGAACAGAGGTTAAGGTACAACCTTAAATTGCAGTGGCCTCTCTTTGTGAAATTAGCTGCTGATAAAGGCAGGAATTCCCCCGGAGCGAGAAACACTCTGGGTTCCACCTCTCCCCCTCGCTGCCTTCCAGCAGCAGCAATTAATTTCTATAACTATTGGCCCTCGATTCCGGTCGCTTGAGAGTAGGTTGGGGCTGTTGGCTGCTGGGAACAGCTGCTGCCTACACGTGAATCCGTGAAGCATCATCCCGAACATCTTGCTGTCTCTGCCGTCAGCAGCAGAGAAAACGGTCTGAGCTAGAAATATTTCCTGTTAGGTCACGTTGAGATTGCCTTCTCCTCATGGTTGCCGGTGAGTTAACTCCGTGCCCTTCTCACAGACGGAGGGTGTTGGAATCCATCCCGCTGACGTCTCGTCGTGAGTACGACCTCTCCTGTGACATAGCCGACATAGTCACTGCATTCCTTCACCTGTCCTTATTCAGTCATATTCTGTGTGCTCCTATCAGGCAAAGGTAGGAACTGCTGGAGGTCTCGTTTCCCAAACGCCTTCTCCTGATGCATTTAAGACTTTTGGCTGCAGAGAGCAGCCGGTGTGATAAACAAGCCGCCCGGGTGCCACGTGGGCTTTGGCACTGCTGCTTTCCGTCCTAGTCTCCTTGCCACGGAAAGATCTCAGGGGAGATTCACACTGCAGCAGAGGCACAACCCAGAGCAGGCACTGCTGAATTGTCAGGCGGATTATTTACTGCTGTTGTGAACACCCTTTCTGAACCCACCAGCAGCAAAAAGTGGTGCCAGTGGCTGGGCTGTTTTCTCTCGCTGTTGTCAGCAAGAAGATGGAGCTTGTGAAGGGGGATGTTGTGGCGTTTCATCAGAATGGATGGATTTGACTTGTCAGAAATAGGATTTCTGTTGGTGCCTATCAGAGCAAATGCCCATTTCTCTTGTGCTGTGCGAGCCGGTGCGTCACGCCGTGGGGACAGTGGGTGTCATTAGCCGAGCTTTGTACCTCCCCTGGCGTGTGTTCATTGTAGGAGTTGTGGTGGTTCAGTTATGAGCAAGTAATTCTGCCCTTGTGCTTCCAGTCCCATTTCTGAGCAGAGGCCAGCTTGGGAAAATGATTTGGGGCAGGGATCGTCCCCCTGGACTCGGCACTGAAGAGGCCGTGGCTCGAATCCTGGGGTCAGCTTTGGGCTCCTCACTCCCAGCAGGACCTGGAGGGGCTGGAGCATGGCCAGAGAAGGGCAACAGAGCTGGGGAAGGGTCTGGAGCACAAGGGTGGTGAGGAGCAGCTGAGGGACCTGGGGTTGTTCAACCTGGAGAGAAGGAGGCTCGGGGGAGACCTGGCTCTCGACAGCTCCCTCACAGGAGGCTGGAGCCAGAGTGGGGTCAGGCTCTGCTCCTGAGGAACAAGCAACAGGACAAGAGGAACCGGCCTCCGGTTGCACCAGGGGGAGGGTTAGGTTGGACACGTGGAAAAGTTTCTTCCCTGAAAGGGCTGTCAAGCCCTAGACTGATCTGGGAGGTTGCAACTAGATGATCTTTAAGGTCCTTTCCATCCCAAACCATACCACGATTCTATGAATTGTGAATAAAACCATGACACACGAAATTCTAGTCACTAGAACGGGGAAATAAAAGGCAACTAATCCAGAAGTTACTGATTTTATTTTTATTTTTTTGACTTTCTGTCACCAACACACAACCTGTGAGACAGGTGGTGAGGAGAAGTGGCCGATCCCATGTTGAGTCCTTTAATGAGCGCGGAAATCAGCCTGGCACCCAGAGCGGACGGGCTGCGCGGTTCCTCCTTGAGCTCCGGGGAAGTCCGTACGTAACAAGCGCTAAATTGTGAGAAGGGGGCTCTGTTTGCAGATAAAAGATAGAATTGTGATTGAGAAAGCTCAGGAGACACACAGAAAACCTGGGACTGAAAGCGTATTTGATTGTAGGCGAAGATGGTCGTTGAAACCAAAAGTCTCCTAATTATTCTGTGCTCTTGGCGTGAGCTCGATCACCTAATTCCAGCTGATAACCATCCCTTTCAGTCTGGGAGTGGTTTTCCTCTCCGTCCCGCGTGAACAATTTGATTGTCCTGGCCCATTTGCAGCAGCGTGTAATAGCAGCGCGTGGATCTTAAGATGCTGAGCAGGGTTTTTAAGTCCTGGGATGCAGGCTGTAGATCACAGCTCGGAGCATTGACAACACCCAGTAATGAGGCGCTGCCGCGTCGGATACGACTGGATGAGTTATTTGCAGCAAACAACTGATTTAATTTCTTGCCCCTCGGTCCCTGAATGATCTACGGTGAGGTTTTGACTGCCGGAGATTTTGCGTGTGTGAAATGACAATGAGTGGTTTATGCAAATCAGTTTCATGCTCTGGATTGCCGAGCAGCTATTCGGAGAAATCATTTCTCATTATTTGCCATTTCAGCTGAATGACAGGCCCTGCAAGTCACAGGGCGTTGAGGCTGATCCCTGAATGAATAAATTGCTCCCAAACTCGCGTGGAGCTTTCCAGATGATCTTTCAGTAGGACCACCCTCTCCATGTCTGTTGCCGGCCAGGAGTGGGGGTGCCGCGAGGCTGCGGAGCAACCAAGTGCTCATCTTCAGGCAAAGCTGGGTGGATATTTTTCAGCAGCTTTTTTCTTGATTTTATAGTAGAGGACTCGCTGGCACAGGAAGACCAGGTTGAAGGCACAAGCGGTGAGGTGGTTAATGAATGATGACCTCGAAATCGTGCCAGGGAAGGTTTAGGTTGGATAGTAGTAGAAATTTCTTCTCTGCAAGGGTTGTCCAGGGCTGGCCCAGGCTGCCCAGGGTGGCGGTGGAGTCCCCGTGATCCCTGGAGGGGTTTGAAAGCTGTGGAGCTGTGGTGCTGAGGGACAGGGGTCAGTGGTGCCCTGGCAGCACCGGGGCAATGCTTGGACTCGATGATCTGTAAGATCTCTTCCAACCAAAGTGATTCTATGATTCTTTGGTTCTCTGACCCGGTGTGGGTTTGCTGGTGGGGCTCGGGCACTGTCCCTGCTCCTGCGGGTACTCACCAGGCCTTGTCTCTGCCCGGGAAACAATCAACGTTCGCCGCCTTCCTTATGCAGGTTCTTTCAGCAAGAGGTCGTACATGAGAGAGCTACATCATTTGTGACAGTGGTAGCTCTAAATAGGAAATGATTAATATTTCATGATTATTTTTCTGTACGGCAGGATTCTTGGGAGAACGCATCAGTCTGACTTGCAGGAGAGAACGAGCCTGCCTGGCTTGGCTTCCGATCGAAATGTAGTCAGGCACTGCATGCTAATATACCTACATTAGAGGAAAACTCCCTGGCTGCCTGACTAATGCTCTGCTGCTGGTACGTCAGTGCAAAAGTGAGCTCTTAAGTTTTAGAAAGTCCTGTGTCACTCGTCAGTGTGACAAAAAAAGCTTTGGCTTTGTCTTGTGCACCTTTAATCCGGGTTTTAAAATAGCCCAAGGGGTTGCCAATGTCAACCGACCACATCCACTGCAAGAGCTTTGCTTCTGATCTTCCCTGTTTTCTTATTTACTTATTTTTCCCTTTCTTGAGCCATAAGCAGACCTCCTTAAAATATTTCAGGGTTGCAGCAGAGAACAGCAAACAGCTGGCCAAGGAAATGCTCTGGTATCTGCACCGCGACTTTCCTGGGAAGGAATCTGTTCCAAATGCCTCAAGGTAAAATATATTGGCAAATGTCCTGCGGAACTTTTGCTCTTAGACTATCAAGAGGATGGTCCTGGAGTTACTGTTAATCAGCAGCGAGCCCAACGAGGTTTTGCTGTAAGCCCTGGGCCGCCCACGAGAAAGTCTCCAGGAAGGTCGTGGAAAGGATGGTGAGAAAGGGTCGATGGAATCCGTTGTTCTCCTCTCCTCTCTGCACGTCGTTCTGTAGGCAGGCCGGTGCCACGTTGATGCTGTTAGTGCTGCCAGTCAGGAGGAAAGAAAGAGCGGGACGGGTCCCTATTTACCCACATATGTAGGTTCTGTTCTTTAAGCTGGACCACAAGAAACTGAGACTAGAAGACATTCCCCCCGACCAGTGTTAACCCTTGTGCAAAGAGCAATGCTGGAGCATCAGTAATTCTCTGCTGGGCCAGGCCAGGGCTTCCTCCT
The DNA here is from genome assembly GCA_027560015.1 of Chloroceryle amazona. Taxonomy (NCBI): domain Eukaryota; kingdom Metazoa; phylum Chordata; class Aves; order Coraciiformes; family Cerylidae; genus Chloroceryle; species Chloroceryle amazona. The sequence continues at coordinate 26,718 of JANHFX010005502.1, forward strand.
GTTAAACACAACAGGGAAGTCTACAGAAAACATGATGAAGGAGAGTTAAAACATATGGTAGGAAGTATCAGTGTTACAGTGGTCTGTGAAATGTCTTTAACCCCCTCTCCCCATGCACATGCTACTCTTGATCTTCATTACAGGTGTGTCTGCGTGCTCCCTCTGTACCACGGGGTGGATATAGTCGCTCTCACCAAGCAAAACAAGACCTCTGAGTTCTTCTTGGATGCTCTTAGCCTTGGATTTGGTTGGTTTTATGTCACAGCCATCCCAGCTTTTTTAAGGGCTGCTAAATAAAGCAGAAAGGAAAGTGTAGGAGTGGCAACCGCTTTGAAAGACGGCTCCACGTTCACCAGACTCTTGGAAATCAGTTCTGGAGGGAAGCGATTTCCAGTGCTAGAAGGGGTTTGAGACCCCTCCGGGAGACAAGCTCATCTCAAACCTTTTGTCTGCACTCGCCAAGGATTCTGGGATGTGGGAAACTACTCAGCTGAATTGCTTTGCTTTGCTTTTCTGCCCCAAAAAGCTGATGAAACAACCCCTTTGGGGTGCGTATAAGTTTCTGCACGTGTGGGTATATGCTGTGGTATTGGATGATCCATCTTTTTTAAGCTAATGCAGCTGATATGTCAGGCAAGGCTTGCTCAGCGTTATGAAAATTCATGTTGCTTTATGAATTTAGGACTTGGATCAGCACAACACAAAGCATGGATTCAACAGCTACTCCGTAAGTCAGAACAGTCTTCAGATAATCATCAATATGGCCATGGGCAGGAACCGTATCGATCAGTGGCCACCTTTGCAGGTGTTGCTTTCGATGGTCAAGGTATCAGTCAAACTTGCAGGCTCCTCTTCCCCTCTCTTTGCCTGAAATTTGTCATTTGTTCGCTTGGTTCTTGGAATCTCTTCTCTCAAAGTGTCATTGTTTGGTAAAAGGCGAGGCCGGGCTTGGCTCTGCTGACTCTAAAAGGGAGCTTTGGGGTTTTTTTGTCTGATGCAGAAAAGCCTCTGCAGTTTGTTTGGGTGTTTTTTGTTTGTTTCTGAGTTAGCCCCATCTGGGTGCTGCTGACTGTCAGTAGATGGTCCCACAATTAAAAATCATGGTTAAGGGTTCTCATTGAGCTGCTCAAAGCCCTTGGGTTTTAATTCTGTGCATGGTCCAAATCTATTTGGTCTTATTACAACCGAAGCGTATACTTCAAATTCTATTGTTTTCCTGCTTTTTTAAAGCAAATAGATGGCTGTAATTCGCCTGTGTGGGTAGAAAATCAGGGAGCACAACTGCAGTTGTAGGCACGGATTTAGTTTCGGGAGCAGGTTCGGTATTTCTGCTTCCCTGCAGGTTAATTGCGCTGGGATTTGCTCTGCTACGCTTCTCGCTTCGACTTCTTTTTCCTAAGATTTCTCTTTATTGTAAGCCTCATTTCATACATTTAATATCACTGTTCATCAGCCTCATTACTCTTTGGCACAGACCCTGAAAGCGAAACTCAATATTCCTGCCTCAGCTCCTGAACCATCTGCTCTTCCCAGTTCAGAGCCTCTGGCCCTGGTCTCCAGAGGAGCATCCGTCTGCTCAGCTGTGCTGGCTCACGTGGCCCAGCTCCATCGCTGGCGACTGAATCGTTCCCTTCGCTTTCCAGTTTTTCCCGGGTCTCCTCACGTGCTACGGTCCTTCCTTCCCATTTCTGTTGTGTACGGAATGCCCCCCTTTTGCCAAAAAAAAATATATATATAATGATACATCCACTGCGACGGGCAACAGCCCAGCAGGAGAAGCTGAGGAGGTACCACTTCAACAAACATATATGGACTTAACTTCCTAGGGAAGGAAGCAAAGGATGTCAGCCCAGAAGGGCTGTGTTTGGTTTGGTTTGTTTGTTTGTATAATCACATCGTGAAACAGTTATGTAAAATTGAGCACCTCATCAATATTCCATCTGCAACAGATGGTGAAAACCTCCCTGCACGGACCAGTAATCCATTTAGTTCTTCAAACAAGATCTCCAGTGCCAGATGTAGTATCTGGCTTTTCAGATTCAGCTTTGAGATACACCAGTGGAAAACCACCACCAGCCAAACAACTCCCTGTTGACCCCAGGCCTCCGCAGGACCGCCGATGAGCCACGCTCTAGGTAAGGCCACCGGTAGTTCACTGCCTTGCTGCTTTTGATTTTAAACAGCCGCAATGAATTGAATTTCAAACAATTTGTTCTGGGTCAAACAACACTCCGATGGGATCCAGCGTCACGCCGAAGGCAGTAGAGGCAGGTGACAGGAGACCTGTCATTTATCAGGAGATGGTCAGCAAGTCCTTGGGGTTGCAGCTTGCGTTCGTGAGCAGTTCCCAGGCTGGGCGTTTCTGTGTGTGCAGACCTGCTGCTGGTGGGACAGACCTGGGGCCGTGGTTTTGCAGGACTGCTTCAAATTAAAGAGCGGCAGCTCGGGTGGCAAATCGTGCGTCGTGTCGATCCAGAGCTTTCCCCGCCACAGTGATTTTACAGAGGAGGTCACCACTGAAAATGGGGTTGTTTTTAGGGACGGGTGAACATTTGCTGAGGTGGCAAAGTAGAAGAGGTAGAAAAATTACAACGTTAATGGTAAAAATGGACAGATCTGGGTCTCATGAGCAGCCCTACGCAGTGTCCCCGCTCCTGGGAAGTCTCTGGAAGGAGGAAGGCACTGGGGAAGCTGCTGCCAACGTCACGTAGATCGTGCTGCTACCAGCAGGCAAGGGCAGAATCATTTTCTCTCCATTGTCACGATGCTCCCGTGACGAGCATGGCCACCAAAGTCGGGGTTTCCCCGCTCGGTCGAAAAGCCCTGCGTGAAAGTAAGAGGGCTTTGTCATCAGGAGGCAGCCAATAACTACGTCCCGTCCTGCTGCACAAGTGCATTTCCCACAGGAAGACAGTCAAGGTGAGGCAAGAGTTGGCAGCTTCTATTAGAGAGTTCACGCTTCATTTTCAGATGTATCCAGGAGAAAATTTCTGGTGTAAGGATGCTGCAGCTTTGGGGCGAGATACTGTAACGTGTTTGCTTTCAGGTTCGGGTCCTATTGAATCTGGATTTCCGTGACGAGCCTTCTGTCACCTGCAGGGATCCCTGGATAAGAGATGGTTTGGTTTAGTTCCATTTCATTCGATGGGAAAAGCAGCTGCTGTTTAATATTTTATAAAAGAGGCTGTGTGTTTTATCTGTGCTGGTACAGAATCTGTGCTCTCCATCTACTTGTCAACGCGCATCCAATTTTTCATTCAATTCTTTCGTTCTGAGGCAGAAAAAAAAGAGATCTTGCATCGCACGGCCCGATTTTGTGCTTAAGGTGGGACTGCTCAGCAGGATGCCCAGAGCCTTACACTGTCTTGGGCTGGTATTCAGAGAAGATAGTGCATGGGTGACTTTCTTGCTGGGTATTTGTCCCTTCCCCAGCTCGCTTGTTATGGCAGAATTTTCCCACCTGAACAAAACCAGCCCCAGGCCGTGGGTTGGCACAGGTCCGTTGGTGGTGCCTCAGCCTGGAGCGGGTTTCTTAGAGCCATTTTGGTTGGGAACGACCTTTATGAGCATTGAGTCCAACCATTAACAAGGTT
>JANHFX010005505.1:0-13162 GCA_027560015.1 Chloroceryle amazona
GGCGGAGAGCCGGAGTCGCCCGTCCCCGGGTTGCCTTCGTCGCCCCCCGCGCCCTTTCAAGGGCCCGTGGCGGGGACAGCGGCCCCCGGGGCACGGCGCTTGTAGCTGCACGGCCTGCCCTGGGGCACTGGGCACAGCCTTGCGTGCAGCCGGCTGGGGTGCACCGGGAGAGGTTCGCTCGGGGGGGGAAGGGCTTTGCAGGCATCCCGCCATCACACCCTACCGTGCACCGCTGCCACAGGTGCCAGAGCTTCCACCGCCACAACGGCAGCCTCACCCGACTCTTCCTGGGACTTACAGCATCACCTTCTGGGCTAAAACCTTTACCTGCTGTTACGGTGTTTAAAACAAATCCAAACCAAACCCAAGCATCTCAGTGCCTCCTCCCCTCTCACCAGGGATTGCCCAGTCCAAACAGAAGGCAGCCCTTGCTGCAATCCCTTAGCATTTTCTACACATACTCTGGAGGAGTCTCACTGTTGGGGTTTTTTTAATTCCCTTTCTTCCAGTCTGCTCTGAATTTTTTGCTGGGTGAGCAACCACCCACTCCACCTGCCCTTCTTCCACCAGGTCCTGTGCCAGAACAGACAAGGGCAGAGCTCCCGCAGGCACTGTACCCACCACGCCTCTGGGTGCAGCCCAGGCAGGGACGTGGGTGCAATCCGGTTGGCCGGGATGTGCCACCACCCCAGTTCACCTGCCGACAGAGAGCTGTAACACCAGCTATGACACCAGACAGCCCATGCAAAGCCACTTCATCTGTCTACCACCTAGGCTTCCAGGTTTAAAAAGCTAAGCTGGCCTGAATCTTTTATCCCTCCTCCCCTGTTTAAAATCATAATAATTATTGCAATATTAACACAAACAGCTACTGGCTGCACTGGAACCAGCACGTCATGCACACACGAGGGACAGTCCAGTGGGGCCTGCAGTTGCAAAGAAACACCATTATCCCCACTCTTCAGGAAGGGCATTGGAGTTACATGACACATCTGAGGAAGCAGAATAAACCTCTGGCAGAGTCTGGGTTTGAACCCCATATGCCTGAAACCAGAACCCCTGTTTGGGACCTTTCCCAGTCCTCCCAGCCTGCCAGCACTAACATCCCGACAGCAACATTAGTGAGTGAGCTGGTGACAGAGGCACTGGCTGACATCAAGGAGAGGAAAGAATGTGGGAGCATGAGCAGCACTGTCTTCAGCACAAACACACTGAATTAAATCACAGTAGATTGATGCAGTGACAGAACAAAAACTCTCCAAAAACTTAGCAGATGGTTCATCATTTCAAGTTAAATACTTCTGACAAACACCGGAGCCACAGACAGCAGCACAGAGAGCACTTTGGTCCTCGCTCATCCCAGCTCAGCAGCTCCAAGGTTTACAGCGTTATTCACAAAACGTATATGGAAACTCTGCTCTCTCTGCACTGACCCCAAGTTGGCCCTCACTACCAGGAGGCCCTTACATGCCATGCAGAATCCAAGCCCCTGCAAGCTGGCTGGAGGCACCAGGCATCTGGCAGGGACACCAGGGCTTTGGGACACAGTCACAGCAACAGCCATCTAGCAGCCTCATCTCAACACACACCCACACAGCACCCTGCACACAACAGCAAAACACTTTTTGACTGGAAAACCACCTTCAGATTAGATGAACAAGAAAGCAGAAGAGATATAGCTATTCCCGTGGTCTAACTATTACCCAGGAGCTGCTATCGCTAGCTGCAGCTGAGCATAGAAATACAAGAAAATACCATGCTCAGTCTTTTTGATTAGTTACTAACTATTCTTGTTAGGGAGGGTCTCGTTCTAGGCTCAGCGTCTCATTACACACTCAGCTTCCAACCTCTCCTCTGCGGGTTTCTTGTAATTCTGAACTTAATCAGGATGTCAGTTTTCAACTCTGCTCTTAAAGATTTATTGATCGTGCTCCTACACACAACTTGAGAAATGCTGGTGTCCCTGTTGGCCCTAGGCAGGCAGAGCCAGTTCCCATCCAAGTAGTAAAGAAAGTTAACAACTGTCCCAGGATGTAACTATGGAAGAAGTGGTTTGTTTTTGTTTGCTTGGGGTTTTTCCTGGGTAGGATACACTGCCTTGCCCCTGGCAGGGCAGGTTTTATCCCACAGTAAACAATTTTGAAACCCATAGCGCTGTCACATGCTACAGTAAGTAGTTTATGAGTGAGCTTGTGGCTGTCTCATTGCTTGCTTTCAGTCAATACCCTGTGAAAATGATCAACCAGCTTCAGGGTGAGTTGAGCTGGAGAGTGAAGGTCCCCAGTGCTGACAGGACAGAGCACTGTGACAGTGCTCCCAAAGTATTCCTTTTAAATCTAAACATCCTTCTGAAGTCCGTAACTGCTTAAAAATGCAACCCTGAGAGTCACTGCAAAACCATTATTCACCCCTCCATCATAAGCCTCCTCCTCCCATCTCATTGCAGAGCTGCTCATGAATACCAAGGTGGAAGCTGACTATGTGGAGAATTAGGACTGGGAACATCTGGGAAGCCCACATAGCTTAGGAACACATTTCCCACTCAGAATCACAGAGCAATTTAGCAAATTCCTTACTAGCATAGTAAGTGCTATCTTGTGAAACATTTCCATTTCTGAGGAGCGTAAGATGGGAGAATTCCCTCTTCTCTCCTACTGATAAACCTGTGGGTGGAGCAGGCTCTGAACTGAGCTGTCTGCAGGATGAAACAGAGGGGAGGGAATCACCAGGAATGCTACTCAGAGAAAATATCTTATATTTATCTTCTGTAGGGGCCTTCAGCAAGAAAAAGCAAAAAAAGAAGTCCTAAAGAAAGAACATGTTGCCTAATATATAGTTTGCTTTATATCGCTCCTTCCACCTTCTTCCTTTCATTCTTGTTCCTCATTACTTTTCAAGGAGCATCTCTTGATCACCTAATATTTGAATGGTGTGGGAACTTAACTCATCTGTGGGCCTAAAAGTAACATTGCTACGTACCATCGGATTCCAACTCTCTCAAAAAAAAATCTGATTATGTCTTTGCTTTTTGAATACCAATCAGCAAAGATGGATATTAGAAGTGTTGGAGAGGGACTGCAGGTAGCAGAACAACCACATGTTCTTTGGGGTTCCTCCTGCAATCCAAGTGAAGAAGTCCTATTTAGCTGGCCATGGCACCAGTCAAGCTGAGGGAGGGAGACAGCAGATGCACAAACATCTCCTATTACATATTTACAGTCTTTATACTTCCTTTGCCAGTGGCTCACAGGCTCCAGTCAGTGTCTGGGTACTTATGCATGGTGGGATACTTCATGAAATAACTGAAGAACTGCTAGGCTCTTGTTGGACCAATCAGGATGGGAAACAGTCTTAATACAGACCAAGCATATCAAGACTGCCTTACAAGTCTTAATCACTGTAATGGTGTTAAAGCATACATTGAACTTCACCTTGGGGCTGAAAAGGAGTGGACGTGATGAGGAGAGCCTTCCTTTCTGTGATGCATCCTGCAATGCTTTAGTGATGTGTGTGGATACCCCACACCACAGGTCACTAATTGCCTCTCTATCTGCTGCCATGTAGCCTGTTCTCCTGGGAAGGCCATAGAAGTGCTTTGCTGCATATGCCAGAGGAGGTCCCATTGGCTTTGATAAGAACCTAGGAAGGTTCCCAGAGAACTGTGTCTCAGAAGGGCAAAAAGATTCACTTTTGTTCTTTCCAGAACCTGCTCACAGCATAAAACCACATAAAGCACTGGGAGAAAAATCACAGGACACAGATGTGCAGAGATGACAGCCAGATGTGTGTTAGTGGAGCTAAGGAACAGTCATGACTGTTTCAAGGAGAGCAAACAGCCTTGTGTACTTGACATGTTCCCCTGCAAATCATGCCAAGTTCTGCTTTTCAGACCAAATAGAGATTTTCTGCTGTTTGGACTTGCAGATTATGCTCACAAAGAGCTTTCAGCTCTGGAGCAAGGTATTTAGGATTAATGCAGAGCAGCATCTTTAGGTAGACATTAACCAGACAGAATCCAGGCTGCCAGGTAAGGTGATCTCCAACTGGTGATCAGCATCACAAGTCAGTTTAGAAGATGGAACAGGGGCTGGACAGCAGCACTTGACAGCTGCCCTGGAGCAGTTCCCAAATACCTGTGGAGTTGGGGACACCATGAGACTGGGTCTGGGCAGGAGTTCCTATGCAGAGACCAGTTTGGGGCACCTGTGTGGCAGAATCACCAGGTTTTACTGCTGCTGCCTTTCACACCCAAAACTGCTGTTGCAGAACCATCTAAGGCTGTCTAGTCAGACCAGAAGGAAATAAGAGGTTACCTCACTGTGAGTGAGTCTTAGTCTAGGGCCCTACTTTTTCAACACAGCGCCTGTGCTAGCCCTCCAAGTCTCCATCTATACCAAAAGTTTCACCCTTTCACGTAGCCAGTGCTAGGTGGTTATTCCTGTATTTTAAGGAGTCTATTGGTAGGACAGCAGTGACTGAACACCATTGCTTCTCTACTGTGAAATAAGAGGAGCTGTCTTAAACCAGCTGTTTAATCCACAAGCCTTAGACACATATCCTCTTTGCAAACCACAGAGAGGATACAATTAAACTTGCTGCCAATCAGCACTGACAGTTGCTTCCTGCTTCCTTGGTGAGCAGAAAGCTTGGTGTGAGTTACCCTTCTCAGCTCCCATTCCATTTGCTAGTGCCACTGGTTTCAGTTTACACTGAAGAGGGTCAGGGCGTGCATGTACACTCCTCTTTGGCCAAGCCACAGGGACACTGTCATTGCTGCCAGTAGCCAGCAGCCGAAAGGTGCTATGTCTTCAGTCAGCTAATGGTCAGCGCCACACCAGGCAGTGACAAAACATTTCCTTTCAGTCATACTCCAGGCTTAAAGTGGTTCAAAAGGCTGTCCAGCTGATATGATTTCCATGTAAAAAGAGTACACAGTAGTTTAGGCTATGGCAGTTCTCATTTGATTTGAGTGTATTTAAATAAGTTTGCATCTGCTTAGATAAAACAGCTTAAGGTCATACCTGTGGATAGAGCTGGGTGACTTCTTTATGAAGGCTAGCAATTCTCCCCTATCTGCAAAGCCTGAGCAAAAGTGTTTGCACTCATGTTTTGAGGTAATTCAGGGTTTTAGAGAGGCATCAGTATAACCCAAAGTCTTCCTGCAACAAGAGGAAGGCCCATCTCCATCACAGAGCTAACAAAGCTTCTCTGTTGTACTCCCCAGGTGAATAGAGGCAATACTTCTGGCAGACCCAGCAGCTATTCCAGACCAGAGAAAGACTGTCAAATACACCTGAACCCTGCCAGCACCACACAGAGCAGCTGAGCAGGCAGTGGCTGGAGAGAGTCATGGAGGTGGGCAGGAGGAACCCAGAGATGAAAGGTGAAGACATTGGCAAATGCTCAGAGGAGCTGGAACTCACCAAGAGAAATACCCGCAGATTTTTATTTGCTGTGCACAGGGAGCTTGCCACAGGGTCTCCAGCAGTCCCTGGGACCTACCAGAAGGGAAGCAGGACTGTTGGCATCAAGCTGTTGTTACAGAGTGCTCAGCCAAGGATGGAGGCTGCACACTGCACACTGAGGATAAGGACATTTATCTTTTCTGGTTTTGGGGCCACTGCACAGAGGGTAACAGCCACAGGAAAAGCAAAGAGAACAACTCTAAAGAGCAATGCAAAAACAGGGCACCAGCTCTGTTCTCAGACCATGCCCACACATGCATCCACAGCTTTGGTGCTGTTTCTCCCTCCCTTGGGTGACAGGTGCTGTGGTATGGGAGGGAGCAGAGGGGAGCAGCTCTTGGTCTTTCAGCTGTTTAGGAAAATAAACAAAGCTGCAATAAAGCTGATTTCTGTCTTGCCTGCTCCCAGGGGGATTTGAACTTTTTGGTGGTTAGAGGAGGGCACCATTATTGGTCTTTTCAATTCCCTCTTGTGCACTCAGTTTTTTTTCCTAAAGCTATCTACTCTCTTCTCTGACTGAAGATTCATGATTAAATACACAGATCATAGAATCATCTAGGTTGGAAAAGACCTTCAAGATCATCAAGTCAAATCATTAACCCTATTCTATTTGAACAAACAGATCAAAGAATAGCATATACTGCATTTGTATGTGTATATATTTGTCCCTTTCTGAGGCTTGGAGGCATTTGATTCTGCAGCCCCCAACCCAGTGCATGGGTGCTGGGGCTGCCCGAACTCACCCAACACATGGTGGCAGGGATGCTGTCCCCTCTCCTGAGGCAGCAGAGATGAGCAGACATAGGGCTGCAAGGTCTCACAGGAAAGGCAGCACTTGCCTGGGCCAGCATCCAGAGGGGAAGCCTTCGAGGAGTGCCGCAGGCATTTCCATTGCTGCAGAGAGCAGCCACTCCTCTTACCACACCAAGCCATGGCTTCATCTCTGCGCCACCAGCAACAGCTGCTGGTGGTCTGTCACTGCTGCTGGCTTCTCTCATTTCCTGCCCAGCTGAGATCCTCCCCTGCCTCCAGACAGATGCAGTTCTCCCTGCCTAGGGCCACTGCAGGGGCTTGTCCCTCTGCTATTGGTGTATCTTTGGGAATATCTTGTATTTCAGTGGCAAGGAGAAGCAATTGCTAAATTGAGTCAGCAAAGCATAAAAGCCAGCTAGAGTTCTTTCAGGATGAAAGAGGCAGTAAAAGCACTGGTACTAATAGAAAAATATTTGTTACTTCATGGGATATCACGGCTTCCTGTGGTTTGAGGTTAGGAAGCATTCCTACTCCAGCTACAGGAGGTATCATGCTCACAGGCTCTCATCCTGCTGGGGGACTTCAATCACCCTGACATTTGCTGGGAAAGTAACACAGCCAGCAGTAGGCAGTCAAGAAGGCTCCTAGAGTGCCTTGATGATAACTTCCTGGGACAAGAAATAGACAGCCCTACCTGAGGAATGCAATACTGGATCTACTGGTCTCCAATGCAGGTGAACTGGTGAAGGATCTCAAGTTTGGAGGCAGCCTGGGCAGCAGTGACCGTGCACTGGTGGAATTTGCACTACTAAGGGTCACAAATCAGTCAAGGAGTATAGTCAGGAGCCTGAATTTCAGAAAGGCAAACTTTCAGCTCTTCAAGGAGTTAATTAACAGAACACCCTGGGAAATGATCCTAAGGGAAAAGGTAGCAGAGCAAACCTGGCAGATCTTCAAAGACACTTTTCAAAGAATACAAGAGCTCTCGATCCCTAAATTAAGAGTACAGAGATGCTGCCCGATTGTGTAAGCATGAGGTCAGGAAGGACAAGGCATGGTTTGAATTGAAGTTGGCAAGGAACCCAAAATATAACAAGAAGGGCTTCTACAGGTACATCGATGAAAAAAAGGAAAGTGAAAGCATACCCACCTGAAGGACAAGAACAGGGAGCTAGTGACAATGGACGAAGAGAAAGCTGAGGTTCTCAACGACTATTTTTCCTCAGTCTTTACTGGCAACCTCTCTCCCAACACCTCCCAAGTCAAAAAACCACAAGGCAGGAATCAAGGTGGTAAGTCACTCCCACTGTATGTGAAAATCAAGTCTGTAACCTCCTGAGGAACCTGAACATACATACGTCTGTGGGACCTCACAAGATGCAACCCAGAGTTCTGAGTGAACTGGCAGATGTAGTCACCAAGCCACTGTCAATAATATTTGAGAAGTCCTGGCAGTCAGGTGAAGTCCCTAGGGATTGGAAGAAGGGACATGTTACACCTATATTCAAAAAGGGTAGAAAGGAGGACCCTGGGAACTATCAACCTGTCAGCCTCACCTCTGTGCCTGGGAAGATCATGGAGCAGATTCTCCTAGAAGGCTTGGTAAGGCACATGGAGAACAGGGAGGTGATCCAGGACAGCCAGCATGGCTTCACTAAGGGGAAATCCTGGCTGACAAACCTAGTAGCTTTCTATGACAGAGTGACGGCATCAGTGAACAAGGGATGACCTGTGGATGTGATCTATCTGGACTTCTGCAAGGCCTTTGACACGGTCCCCCACAACATCCTACTCTCCAAGTTGGAGAGATATGGATTTGATGGGTGGACTGTTCAGTGGATAAGGAAATCGCTTTATGGACACATCCAGAGGGTGCATGGTCAGTGGCTCAAATGGCCATTGGCTCAAAGTCCAGATGGAGAGCAGCGACAAGTGGTGTCCCCCAGGGGTCCATACTGGGGCCTGTCTTGTTTAACATTTTTATCAATGACAGACACAGAGGGATCGAGTGCACCACCAGCAAGTTTGTGGATGACACTAAACTGAGTGGTGCTGTCAATACACCAGAGGGATGGAATGTCATCCAGAAGGACCTGGACAAGCTGGAGAGGTGGGCCCAGGTGAACCTCATGAGATTCAACAAGAGCAAGTTCAGGGTCCTGCACCTGGGCCAGAACAATTCCCATTACCAATACAAGCTGGACGAAGAGGCAATAGAGAGCAGCCCTGCAGAAAAGGACTTGGGGTGCTGGTAGATGAGAAGCTGGACATGAGCAGCCAGTGTGTGCTTGTAGCCCAGAAGGCCAATCACATCCTGGGCTGCATCAAAAGAAGTGTGGCCAGCAGATCAAGAGAGGTGATTCTACTGCTCTACTCTGCTCCAGTGAGACCTCACCTGGAATACTGTGTCCCTTCTAACCCAGACATTTCTATGTTTCTGTCTTGCATAACTCGTTGAATGCCTCAGGATGACTCTGCTCTCCATGTTTTGTTTTCCTTTCATCAGCCAGCTTGTTCACTCTCAAATCAATGATCTGGTTTACAAATACAGGAATTCTGCCTCTCCTTATCGGATGTCCTTTTGCGCACTGCTCCACTTCTGCAGGCACACGCAGGCGCAGAACAGACTGGTGGTACATGTTCGCATTGTGCCTTGGTGAAAGGCTGGGGAATAACAACTTGTCTATAGAAAAAAACTGCTTTGAGAGCTGCTATTCTACCTGCCTGATAGCACTAGAAAAATAGCAACATTTAACAAAATTAAAGGGCAGAAAATTCAAAACAAATGCAAATGACTTCCTATTACACATAGTGAAATTACCCTGGAGGACCCTTTGCTACAGGATTTTTTTTTCCGAGGCCAAAAAAATTTCTGAAATGCAAAAGAGACGATGTAAATATTGAGAATTAGCAGTGTCAGAATTAAACCAAATATTAGTATATCCAGAATTCACAGTCTGCATCTTGTAAAAGTCCCAGGGGAAGAAAATGAAATAAAATCAAGAAGCCCAAAGCTCAGATAATCACTGATCCACCTGCACCTTTACTGCTGAAAACCCTGGTGGTCTGCTTGTGAGGGATGCCATCCTCCAAAAAGCATCATGAGTGAGAGATGCTGGCTTGGTGGGAAGCTGACTCTGCCCCTATCCTCTTCACCTGTCCCTGTCCCTACAAGACCCACTCTCGCAGACAACAGCTCTCAGAGATTTCTCATGTTAATTTTTTTCCCTTGGCCTGTATGAAAGCCTCTTCTCTTTGCTGCTTTTCCTGAACTCTCCTGCTGTTTCCTCATTGAACACAGAGACTTGATAAGCTCTTGATGACACTTTACAACAGAAACTCTCTCCTCTGCCTCTGGCTGGGTCTCAAGCTGCTAATACAATACTGGCCCCCATCACAGGCAAAGCCACACCAGGCCACTGACATCCCAGCACTCCAAATACGGGTTATGAGTAAGACACCTGAATCCTGCTGATGCATCAAGCCTCATAACATGCTGATGGATCATGAGGCAGGTGAGGACCTGCCATGGGAATCGTGACTTCCAGCTATGCACCACTTGGCAGCAGTGCAGCTCACCAAACTTTGTCCTCCTTGAAGAGCCACAGAATCACAGAATTTCTGAGGCTGGAACAGACCTTCAGGATCATCAAGTCCAGCCTATGACCCAACACCATGACATCAGCTAGACCATGTCACTAAGTGCCACATCCAATCTTTCCTTAAACACCTCCAGGGATGGTGACTCCACCACCTCCCTGGGCAGTCCATTCCAGTGTCTAATCACCCTTTCTGTGAGGAAGGGCTTCCTAAGATCCAACCTAAACCTCCCCTGGTGCAGCTTCAGGCCATGCCTCTCATCCTGTCACTAGTTGCCTGGGAGAAGAGCCCGACCCCCCACCTGACTACAGCTTCCCTTCAGGTAGTTGTAGAGAGTGATGAGGTCCCCCCCGAGTCTCCTCTTCTCCAAGCTGAACAAGCCCAGCTCCCTCAGCCTCTCCCCGCAAGACTTTATCCCCAGTCCCTTCCCCAGCCTCGTCGCTCTCCTCTGGACCTGCTGCAGTACCTCCAGATCCTTCTGGAAGTGAGTGGTCCAGAACTGCACACAGTACTCGAGGTGAGGCCTCACCAGTGCTGAGTATGGGGCAGAATTACATCCCTAGTCCTGCTGGCCCCACTATTCCTGATACAGGCCAAGATGTCTGTGCCACCTGAGCACATTGCTGGCTCATGTTCAGCCGGTAATCAACCGGTACTCCCAGGTCCCTCTCTGACAGGCCTCTCTCCAGCCTCTCATCCCCCAGTCTGTAGCACTGCAGGGGGCTACTGTGGCCAAAGTGTAGGACTAGGTATTGTAATTAGTAATTGGTCTTGTTAAACCTCATATTATTTGCCTCAGCCCATTGACTCAGCCTGTCCAGGTTCCTCTGCAGCATCTCCCAACCCTCCAGCAGATCGATACTCCCCCCTCCAACTTAGTGTCATCCACAAATTTATTAACAGTACGCTCTATCCCCTCATCCAGGTCATCGGTAAACCACATGTACTCATGACAGCTGCAGAGCTAAGGAAATATGGAGTGAAGATGTCATGGCAGGCTTGCAGGAAAGACTGCACCACCTGCCAGAGAGGACCTCATATAGCACACCTTCCCTGGCACTTTCTCCTCCTTCTCCCAGTCCCTCTGAACAGCAGCCCTACCACCTTCCAGCATTTCAGTTGCTCCCCCAGCTTTGGAACCTCCTCAAGCTTTCTGAGGGCATGCTCCGCCCCTCACCTGGGTCTTTCATGAACGAACCCATGAGGAATGCCTCTTCCAGCAGCTTCCAACTGGACTCCATGCTACTGATCACATCTCTGGGCCCAGTTCCCCATCCTCCCTTTAGCCACTACAAGGTGACTAAAAGAAATAGCAGCTGATTTCATAGAGTGCCCTCCCCACTGATTTGGGGAGAGCAATGCAGGACAATGCATTTCTTGCTATTCTACAGAGGTAAGAGAAAGTAAAGAGCAATGATATGCTCCAAGCCTGGGGGTGCAGCAGTTTTTGTTGCTCATCTTGGCATCTCCACCAAGAGCTGTTAGAGTGGCCCCTCCTGGGGTCTGTATTGCTTTGGCACTGCAGAAGCAGCTGCTCTGAGGTTATCTGGTATCCTCTCCCAGACCTTTCTAGGTGAGTTTCCTTTAGACAGCAGATAAATCTCCCTTTTCTCCTTTCCCTTCAACCCTCTCAGTAGTGTTCCCAGATTTAGTGAAGGCTGGGAACAGCTACTGCTGGCCACAGAGGAATGCATGGTCTGCAGGAGAGGTGTGAAATCTTTAAACCACAGTGGCTGTTTTTTTCCCCTCACACTGGATGGGCCTGTACATGGCATAGATCCCTGAGCTAATCTATGAGTCCATATCCGAAACCAACTCATCAGCACTTCACATATTAGCTGATGCAATCAGATTACAGTGCTGCAGCTTCATCAGATAATTCCAATTATAATAAGAGATGTTACTGCTTAGCTGAATGAGCTCAACTTACTGGCCCAGTTAAGTGTCTTAAAGTCACTGGAAGGAAGCTGTGCTCATCTTTCCTGTGATAAGATATATGGTTTAGAGCTTAATTATTTTTTTTTTCTCCCCACACTTTCAGATCTAGGAGAAGATGGGGAAGAAATTCATGTAGGATTTTTCGTTAGTATCCTAATCCGTGAGCAAAATGCACCCGAGTTGACAGAAGACCAAGAACTTCAGTAGGTATGTCACCTCCTGCCCAGTGGTAGCCCTCACTGCTCTGCCTACAAACGTGGTTCAAAATTTATCACCCATTCTCAGCAGCTGAGCACAAATACATTAAAATTCTTATCATCAGCTTGTGATCCAGCTTGCTCTGGAGTATAGCAACACTGCTTGGAAGCTTGCCTGTGACTCCCTAGAGATCTACCAGGGTAGTGTGGCTGTGGTGCTCTGTGGAAGACCACTTCTGCTGTAGAGATGGGCTCTTTATTCCCAAAATAAGCCGCAGTAACGTGTAAACAGATCAACTCCTGCTCAGACTCAGTTCCAGCTCGATTTCAGTCTCTACTATCAGGCAATGCATCTCAGAGCCTGCATGTTGCTCACAGAGACACCCAGTAAGTAGGCAGTGTAATGCAAACTAATATAGCCACCTATAAGGCCTTTTACTGAGAAACTTGTCTTCCATAAGGTAGATGAAAGGGACATTCAGTTTCCAGTCTCTAACATGCACTTCTACCAGCTTTGTTAAAGTCTTTCATTCGCTGTGGTTAACATCAGCTTTATTACTCTTATGCTGAATTATACAACATGGGCTTTAAGCCCTTGGCTCCTCCAGCAGTGATGTGGTTTGATGCATCTGTTGTAACATCTTCTGAGACACCTCACCAAGACTTAGTGATTTTTACTTCACAGAAAATTTGGGTGCACTGGGGATTGCTGTCCAGTCCATAGCACATATGGTCTCAGAAAGCAAGTACAAACCTATTTGGAATGCAAAAAGGAGGAATCCCCTCAGTGAAAATAAACAAGAGAACAAAACTCATGGGCCAGGAATTTTTCTGGTCGCTATCATGCATGTGCAAACCTGTACTCTCACATATTATTTAGTATTTTGTTTAACTAGATTGACATATTTATTCACCTGGAATACTACATCTAGCTCTGGAGCACTCAGCACAGGAAGGACATGGACCTGATGGAGCAGGGCCAGAGGAGGGCCATGAAAATGATCAGGGGGCTGGAACACCTCTCCTGTGAGGACAGGCTGAGGGAACTGGGATTGTTCAGGCCTGGAGAAGAGAAAGCTCCGGGGAGACCAAATAGACACCTTCCAGTACCTGAAGGGAGCTTATAGATAGACTGGGGAGGGCCTGTTTACAAAGGCCTGGAGTGAAAGGATGAGGGGCAATGGTTTTAAATTAGAAAGGAGTGGATTT
>JANHFX010005505.1:17188-85925 GCA_027560015.1 Chloroceryle amazona
CAGATAGACTTGGATTGGCAACATAAAGGCGAGTTGTTCCTAGCTCGATGGGCCCATGATGCCTCAGGCCATCAGGGTAGAGATGCCATCTATAAGTGGGCACGAGACTGAGGGGTGGATT
Organism: Chloroceryle amazona; assembly: GCA_027560015.1. Classification (NCBI taxonomy): domain Eukaryota; kingdom Metazoa; phylum Chordata; class Aves; order Coraciiformes; family Cerylidae; genus Chloroceryle; species Chloroceryle amazona. The sequence continues at coordinate 17,310 of JANHFX010005505.1, forward strand.
TAACCATGGACAGTATCTCCCAGGCTATCCATGACTGTGAGACATGCGCTGTGATCAAGCAGCATTTCTCTTGTTTTGTATTTCTGACTTGAGTAATTTACTTCAGAGTTGCTCACCTCTACCCAGGAAATGCTTTTTAGAATTCAGAAGTGCCAGCACACAGTATTTTAGAAAATGCACAAAATAAGGGTCTTCTGCAGATGCATGTGTCTCAGGATCCAGGCAAACACCATCCAGAACCACCACGAGAGGCCAAAACTTAGATAGCCTCCCACACTGGGGCAGGGTCTCCTACAGCTGGAGACCCGTAACCAGTGGAGTCCCCCAGGGATCAGTGCTGGGTCCAGTCCTGTTCAACATCTTTATCAACAACCTTGATGGCAGGACAGCGTGCCTTCTCAGCAAGTTTGATGATGACATGAAACTGGGAGGACTGGCTGATTCATCTAAAGGCTGTGTGGCCATTCAGCAAGATTTGGACAGAATGGAGAGCTGGGCAAAGAGGAAAGAAATGAGGTTCAAGAGCAGGTGCAGAGTACTGCACCTGGGAAAGAAAAATAAAATGCACCAGAACAGGTTAGGAGGCAATCTTCTAGAGAGTGGCTCCATGGATAGACAACAAATTATCCATGGAATGACAATGTGTCCTTGTGGCCAAGAAAGGGTGCATTAAGAAGAGCATGTCCACAGATCGAGGGAGGTTCTCCTCCCCCTCTACTCTGCCCTAGTGAGACCTCACTTGCAGTATTGCATGCAATTCTGGGCTCCCCAGTTCAAGAGGGACAGAGATCTGCTTGAGAGAGTCCCAACAGAAGGCTATGAGGATGATGAAGGGACTGGAACACCTGCCTTACAAGGAAAGGCTGAGAGGCCTGGGGCTTTTTAGTCTGGAGATGAGAAGACAGAGGGGATCTAATTAATGTCTGTAAATACATAAGGGCTGGGCATTGAGAAGTCAGGGACAACCTCTTTTCGCTCATGACTTGTGACAGGACAAGGGGCAATGGAATCAAGCTTGAGCACAGGAAGTTCCACCTCAACATGAAGAAGTACTTTTTTACTGTAAGGGTTACAGAGCATTGGAACAGACTCCTCAGAGAGGCTGTGGAGTCTCCTTCTCTGGAGACTTTCAAGACCTGTCTGGATGCATTTCTGAGTGGTCCTGCTCCGGCAGGGGGTGTTGGACTCAGTCTTCAAAGGTCCCTAACATTCTGTCATTCTGTGACTGACCACAAGAAGAGGTGACTGTGGCCTTACAACTGCCAGATCCATCCGAGTTAGGTTCTGCTTGAGCACACAATTACATTTCAGTATGATTAGCGGGTAGTTAATACAGCGGCTGAGCTGACTTGATTCCAGCTACATGCCACTGAAGGGTAATGGGCAACCTGGTTTCAGCCCTTGCTGCACAAACTATGCCACACACAGCTTTTCACATGTGTTTGAGAGAGAAGCATGAATTTGAAATCAGCATGGCTCTGCAGCACCATCCTGCTCCCCTGGCATAGGACATACTCTCACTAAGCAAGGGGAGACAGTCACACTCTCTACAACTACCTGAAAGGAGGTTGGATCCACGTGGGATTGGTCTCCATGCAGCAAGGTCAGACTTCAGAGAGCCTGGACAGAGCCTCAGATCAGCTGGGAATCTGGAAACACCTTTGCTTGGCATATGCTCAACAGGCCAACTGTTCAAAGCCTTGCTTGTAAATCTCTCTGCTCATCTTCAAGGGTCAGCATCTGGGGTGGCAGTAGGACTGCCTGTCCCCAGAGCTTTTGCTACCACCACCCCAACCCTCTGGTAACAGGAAGGGCACTGCCCATCACAGGCAGAACCTCCTACAGATAAATGTTCTCTCTCTAAAAAGCTGCATACACCCACCGATTAAAACCAAAATTAAAACGAAACAAAAACCACCCCAAACAAAACAACAAAAAAAAATAGTAAGAGTACTAAGGCTCCAATCACAGATTTTTCTCATTCTCAGTCTGGCGTTACATCAGGAGACACTGCCCACGACTATGGAAAGATGCTGCCCCAGCACAGAAGCAGCCATGTGCTCATCATCCCCATGCCAACACTCATTGACAGTGGGGCAGGATAAACACAAATTGATTCCCTTTCCTGTAACATGCATCAGGGCAGCTCATGTGAGGGGGTGAGAAGCAGGTTGAACAAGCTTTAGGGGAAATTTCCCAGCATGACTTTGCATCTTCTGTGTATCCCTGGGTCAAATATTCCATAAACCGGTACCAGAAACCTGTTGGGATAACCTCTCACAGATGATTGTCACCCCTGTGCATTTCTCCGATATTGTCACAGCAGCTCCTCATGTGTGCACAGTCATACAAACACCCCTCTCCAAGTATTGCTGTTTAAGGGAGGAATAGATCAACATTTGTTTATAAAGAGCATTAACTCCCCTGTGCTTTGACCTGAGGGAAGCTTCTGTAAACAAGCAGAGCAAGATAAAAATCATTGCTTCAATGGGAGAGCTTGTGGAAAAATAGGTGTTTCTGGGTGAAGAAAGTGCTTCTTGGAAAAAGGAAGTGTCCTAGGTAAATGAAAATAATTCTATGCTTTCAACTGAAATTTTGCCTTCTGCATATTCATTTGTGTATTCTTCATTTCCATTCTACTATACTTCCTGTATTTCTGATTTTGGGGAAATAGGTCCCAGAAGTGATGTTTTTGAATGAGCAGAACATATAACAGAACTCCATCCAGTGTCAGTGCCATGACTCTCTCAAAAGCCACTCATTTTGCAACCAGAGAATAGCAGCAGCACCAAGTGGTGATCCTAGCTGTGGTGCTTCTAAGTGCCTAAGTGCCTCCAAAAAGCCACTGAAGTCTGTCTGTGTAGTGTAAGAAACTTCACTGCATCTCACCCAGGTCGATCTGAAAACAAACAAACAACAAATCACCCCCAAAACCCCCAAACCAAAACAAACAAAAAACCCCAAACAAACAAAAGAAAACACAACAAAAAACCTAACAAAACAACACCAAACTGATTATCTGACATGGAATAGGGGAAGTAAGATGGAGAAAAATATTTGAAAAGCTGCACCAAATCCCGTGCTGGAAAAAAAATTGTCAACAGACCCATCCAGGATCAAAGTGATTGAGATTCTGGCCATGCGGTTTTAGGCTGGAATCTCAAATTTCCAGTGAGCCAGAGGCTTCTTAGACCTGCTCAGTGGCACCACTGTTCCTATGCATTTCACTGCCAGGAGATGCAGCCATGGAGTAAAGGACTATGCTGTTCTGAGAGCCCAGATCCCAGGGAACACACTTATGGTTGGTCATCTTCAAAATTTTGGTTGACTAGCTTAAGTTTATGGAAACTGATGTGTATCAAATGGACATGTCAGGCTCAATAAACAAACTGCTGTTTCCCCACCCCAAACAGGGCTTCTCACTTTCTGACAGCTTCCAGCTAACTGTCTCAGCTCTCACAGCACCCACCAGTTCTAAACAGAAAAAAAAACCAACCGAGTTTCTAGGTTTATATCCACATGGGAAAGTCTGTTTGCAACCGTGGTTAGCAAATACTTGAAAGCTGAGCTTTGCCTGGAGTGGATAAGCCCCACTGAGAGCTTGGATGTTATACCTTCCCAAAGTACGTGGAGTGGTGAAAGCTAGAAACACACATAGATAGATGTCCCCTATGATAGTTTCTCAAGAACAACATCTTAGCCCATACAGAGATGGAATTTTTCCTATTAAAGGCAAAATTATTTTCTTCTGTCACATTTCCCTTCAATTCTCATTTTTTTTTTTAATTAGGGTAATTCACCCTGTGCTTTCTGCACATCAGTGGGATGGGACTGTGGGAGTCAGCCCAGACTGGGATGGGACTGGGCAGTCCCATGACCACATTCCATCTCTCTCTCAGACCAGCTCTGAACAGAAGTTCGCATCAGACCAGTAAGCAACGCTGCCAGCACAGCATAGCAACATTTCACAACCCATCTGCCAGCAGCACAAAGCCACCCCACAGCACGCAGGGCAGGGTAGAAACTGGCGTTATGGTTGCCTACAAAAAAAGTCTCTGGTTATCACAAAATGCAGCAGCAGAGAAGCTGCAGCAACCAGACTGATAACAGCCCAGAAACAAACCTCCCCTTCCTCTTAACTGTCTCTATCAACAGCAATTTTACTGAGCACTTTTCCAGAAAAAAGAAAACCACGTGTATGACAACATGAAACAAAACAGCAGAAGGGGTCGGTGTGCTTGCATGGGGGAGAAAGAAAGGAAAAAAAACAGTTTCTGTTTTTTTAACCTAAGCTAGTACCCAATATCAAGAACTTGGCTCTCAACACCTGTTTTTACAATATCAAAAGCACCCTTTGCATTGCAGCTTCTGTTAATTCTCAGCTGTCTTTACATCTTAACCTAGAGAAGCTGCACAACACATTACTCCAGTCTGAACCCTACGCATGAGACATCTCCTGGCCCTCACTGCACCCTTCTCTTCCTTCTCACGCTTTTTCTGCACAGAGCTCTGTAACTCTTCCCATAAGCCCAGCTCATGATGTATCCAGCATTTAGCACTTCATCTTGGCCATCAGAGGGACCACCAGACCACAGCCTGGGCCGATTCTTTGCTGGCAGCACTGAGGGATCAGTCTCTCCTGATGTCACCACAGGACCTTGGACTGATGTGGGAGTCGCATCACTCCTCCAATATCCTCTCTGTGGCCAGCACACTGCTCCTCACAGGGATGAGGGCTCCAGGCTTACAGCCTATCCTCTTTGGCTGCTGTCCCTGTTGAGCTCAGTCTTGGACATTGTAGTGCAAGCCAGCAGCAGTGGGAACAGGCAGACATTATCTGTCCCTGCCTCAGCCAGTGCTCTGCAGAGACCGTCCAGCTGTTCCTCCAGCACTGACAGGGAGCAACCAGCCCATAGGAGAGCATGGTGGCTGCTGCCATGCTTGAAGAGAGCAGCAGCATCTCCATCCTTTGGGGCAAAAGTAGCTTACTGAAGTATAAGACAAAAGCAGGAGCTACTAGGCATGATCAGGTCTGTCTAGAACAAAGGTCTGGGCTTAGTGGGGTCAGCACCAGGTGTTTCACAAAGGCCAAACCCCCCCCCCCAAAAGACATTACCGAGTAGGGAGATTTATATGCTTTCCTCCATCCATCACTGCATATGATGCTTTGTCTGTCTCTCTGGAGAGAGGATTCAGTGGACACTGCTGAACAACACACACATCTGGGAAAAATCAAAACCCACCCAGAGACTATTCTTTTGCACTGTAAAAGAGGCAAATTCCATTGAATAGGATCTGCCCGCCGGCAGCATGTGAACAAATGATAATAAGAGTCCATTTGGTGGGGGTGGCTCAGCCCCCCTCAGACACAGCACTCAGGATGTTCCTGGGGTAGCTGTTGCCTTGCACAGGGATGAATGCGAGGCGGGGGGATGGAGGGGGGGTGTATTTGCATGCGCACAAAGCAGAGTGGGCATGCACAGTTAAATTACAACAGGCAAACAGAAACTTACTGGTTTATTCTTACCACAAGGGAAAGGTGCTAAAGCACAAATTGTAGAGGTTGCTCTGGTTTGTTCGGGGCATGTGTTTTGGAGTTGGATTTTTTTATTTAACCTGAGCTCTGGTCTGGGCCAGCATAAGACATATGGCAAAAGGAGCAAGAGCCTCTTAAAGGCAGATGTCAGAGAGTCTCCTCCAAGTTAAACTTTATCTTTCTTAATCTTTCAAAGTCAGGGACTATTTTAAACCCTGCTTTATGAGTTTTAGTGTCTAGCCAAAAGTGGTCTTGTCATTAATTACAGTCACTTTGTCCTTGCTATTCATAGGATTCCCACTCCCTTTTTCTGGCTCTTAAGGCCTCTGTCTGGAGGAGCAACTCTGTTCACTGACACCCAAGAGGCCAAGAGTATATATACTGTAGGATTGCAATGCAACCACGTCCTTTCTCTTGGCCAATACAGTTACCTGGGAAAACAGGATGGGATGAGAGTTTAACACATGCACAGCCACAGGTGCTTCTCCACACCCACTCACACTGAACATGTCTCTCCATCCCTGAGGACAGCTCAGACCTCTCTGAAGAGCCTTCCCAAGTAGTGACTCGCGCCTCTGCAAAGCCCTTTGACCAAGCCTATGAAAGCACAACACACCAGCCAGCTCCTCTCACAGAGCCAAAAGCTCCAATGCACTGTTTCTTGTTCAGAAGCTGCTGCTAGGTGTTATTATACCATGACTCACCTAAAATGGACGTTAAAATACTGTAATATTTTGGCTTTCAGAGACAGAATGCTATATTACCAATTATTTCTGCTCACAAACAAAGCTTCCCTCTCCCATTAATTCCAGATCAAGTTGATACTCAGGTTTTGGTTCACAGGAAGTTTCTAAAAGCTTATGCTGAACTCAAAGGCAGGGTACATAAAATGCATCTGGTCTACTCATATTCACATGCCTTATGGAGAACTGGAACAGAACCGTACATTGTGTTTCTTGAGCCCTACAGCAGAGCTACGAATTCTTCCTTTTTAGATAAGCAAAGAGCTTTTGCTTATCTCTGGTCGACCACAAGTTAATATCTGCTGTAATGTTAGCCAGGGATACCACTTCTGTGATGGAGGAGAAATTACAAGGTTGCACACCTTAAAAATGAAGCTGTACCTACCCTTCAAGGGTTCATCATAGCCTTGATTGCACAATGTTAACAAACCAACCCCAACCAACTAAAAACCCCCAAAGCCACACAGCTTTCCCACACCATGTTTAACAGCACGCACATCCACAGCGCAGTGCACTTAACATTTAGAGCAGCATCACACAGACCCACATGCCTCATCTATATCTTGAATCAAATTGCTGGATCTAAATTGGGATACCAGCTCTTAAAGTCACACAGGGTGAAAGCTGTCTGAATTTTAAAGTGAAATTGTTCTGTCAATATAGCACAGTAATTGTGCTCCAGGCTCAGAGCAAAGCTGGCCAACATCAGCCACAGCATGTGACCTTGAGCAAGACACACCTAGGCTACTCTGAAAACCCCCTGGACAGCCAAGAATTGCCACACCTAAAGATGAATTAATGGGCTGATCCCTTCAGCAAACAGGTTTCCCTATAGTCTTTCAAAGGCATCTGAGGTGGAAGTGGCATATCTCCCTTAGGCAGGAATCCCCCTTCCAAACTGACATTTCACATCACTTCTAGAAGTCCCTAGCAGGAGAGGCTCTGCTGACCTCAAATAACTTAAAGGAAAGCTGGTGGAAATTTGCCTGTAAGACAATTAAGTGGCTGAATGGGAAAAAAAACCCAGTCTATTGCATGGTACTTTGCCCACCTCATGTTCCAGGTGACTGACTGAATAGGAAAGGGCTGCTTGGCATCACAGAGACAGAGCCCACCTAGTGCCTCACCAAGATGTGCTTTTTAATGAACAGGACATTTTATTTTTGGCTACATGAATGTTATTGCTCTAAGCTTTCAAAATCCAAAGGTGTAAGAGAGGAAGGCAATGTGGAAGTGGTTTCAGGCCAGTGTGTGATGGGGTAGGAGTGGCAAGTGGTAATCATTAGGCAATTAAAGTACTCCCTACTCCCCGTTAACACTGCCTGTGCTAATTATGCAGAACTTCTTCCTCAGAGTATGGCCACTAATTTAATCTCCTACTATCTGCTGCAAAATGATTAAGAGAAAAATAACAACAACCAACTGTGAAACAAATTATGAAGATAATAATAAAGCTATAATAAAAGCCTAACTCCAAGTGCTGTTCATCAGAATGCCACTGTTGTGCAAGGACTCCTGAGGAGCATGAGGTGACCCAAGACCTATTTCCATACCAGAAATAGCAAGCCCCATTTCAGAGCTGACCAGAGTGCTTATATGATGCTAACAGCAGTGACAGGCAGCTCCAACATTTTGTCACCTCTACCCTGCCAAAAGTTTCTAGGTTATCAGGTCTGCTAGAACTGTTTGCATGACCAGCTTCTAACCCACTCCACTTGCAGCAGAAAGAGCTAGAGCATTTCCCTGTTTGAACCCCAATGGTCCACCAGCCTGCTCCAAGGACAGCAACCCTGCAGGGACAGGGTAGGGTAGGTAGGCATGGGGCTGAGGAGCTTAGAGAAGAGGCTTCCATTCCCAGCTCTGCCACATCCTTGCTCTGACCTGTGCCAAAACTCTCCCTACACTCATTGCATTTTCTTCTCCCCCAACTGCTTGAGACTAGGGTTGTCCTTTCTCAACACATTTGAGAGTGACAGCTAATCCACAGCACCCCTGTCATACAATAATTAATGATCCCCATTGCAACACACCTGATGACAGTTAAAGCAACTCTTGTTTCACCACTGCCTGAGTATCACAGGCAGAGAAAGAGCAACAGCTTAAAAATGAACAAATAATTTATTAACAGAACAGCCACACATATTGCCCACTATATCCCCATAGCACAAAAAAGAAAAATTTTACTCACCCTTGGTAAGAAAAAACACAGACTAAAGTGCTTAGGGTGACACAAATGTGTTCCAACAAGCTCAACACTAACACCACACAGCATGAAAGTGCTCTCATACCTTAGCTCCTTCTCTTTTTATAGGGCTAGTGAAGTAGACATCAACCCCAAAGTGCCTTCTACTCTTTCCCAGAGCTCTCTCCTTTTCTACTCAGCATGGTTCAGCCCTTAATTGCTTTGATTAGGATGCAGAACACCTTGGCTGTTAAAAGCCACCTTAACACTCTACTGAAAGCACCTGCAGAGGAGCCACCATGTGTGGGTAGGGCTCTTGTAGAAGCAGGACTGGGCAGAGCAGCCTCTCACCCTGGGGTGGGGGGGTGGCACAAAGTGACCACCCCAGCTTGCTGAGCACCATACACGGGCAGGTTTTGATCTCTTGCAACTTATTTTACTTATTCAGGGAACCTTACATGGGTGAGTGGACACCTAAGGAGTCCTGGTGCAGTGTGCCAGCTCTGGCCAGCCTCAGTGTCTTCCTAGTAGGGCAAGATCACACAGAATCATTATGGTTAGAAGAGGCTGTTCCGTTCATCATGTCCAGCTGTTACCCCAGCACTGCCAGGGCACCACTTAGCTGTGTCCATTAGCACCACATCTCCATGGATTTGAAACTCCTCCAGGCATAGGGACTCTACCACTACCCCGGGAAGCCTGGGCCAGGCCTTGACAGCTCTTGCACAGAAGAAACTGTTCCTCGGGTCCAACCTAAACCTCCCCTGGTGCAACCTGAGGCCATTTCCTCTTGTCCTGTTGCTTGTTCCTTGGGAGACCAACCTCACCTGGCTCTAACTTCCTGTCAGGGAGTTGTCAAGAGCAAAAAAGTCTCCCCTGAGCCTCCTTTTTTCCAGGCTGAAAACCCTCAAGTCCTCACCAGACACATGCTCTACATCCTTCCCCAGCTTCATTGCCCTTCTCTGGACATGCTCCAGCCCCTCAATGTCCTTCTTGGAGTGAGTGGCCCAAAACTGAACCCAGGATTTGAGGGGAGGTCTCCCCCATGCCCAGTCCAAAGGAATGAACCCTGCCTTAGTCCTGCTAGCCACACTGGTGCTGACACAAGCCAGGATGCTGGTGACCTTTTTGGCCACCTGGGCACACCACTGACTCATCTTCAGCTGGCTGTTGACCAACTGCCCCAGGTCCTTTTCTGCCTGTCAGGTACCAGATGTTCTGCCCCAGCATGGAGCATTGCAGGGGGTTGTTGTGACCAAAGTGCAGGACCCAACACTTGGTCTTGTTGAACCTCACCCACTGACTTCAGCTCATTGATCCAGCCTGGCCAGACTCCTCTGTAGATCCTCCCTACCTTCAAGGGAGTCTTTTCTACACTGCCATTGGAGGATGTGACAGCAGCATGAGTAGGAAATGCTTCCCATCTTTGAGCTGCTCTGGTCATGATGACACTGGTCAGTCTGGTCATGATGACACCTCCAGCTTGCAGACGGAAGGCATTAACTGCTGGGTGCCTGGATAGAGACCATTTACGCAGCTCCCAACAGAGGCACGATGGCATTTCCAAGCCTGGGTTCTGGGACCATCAGGAGTGAGATGCTGTGAGCCCGAAGAGCAGCCAGGAAGGGGCTGGTGACCAGCACTTCCCTGTGATGTCACAGCGCTGAGGCCATCAGGCCTCACTTGCTTTGGAGAGCTAGACATTGGCAGATGATTTTGCTTTGAAGAAACCTGCAAACCAGTTAATGTGTCAGAAGTTGAGATAATTCTAAGGCCTGAGAGCCACCAGGCTGGTCAGCAGCAGTAGCTGGAGTACTCTACAGTAATGAATCAAGCTACAGTAAACTCATGACTTTGACTTAGAAAAACTAAGTGGGTTAGTTTTTTTTCTTTTGAGACAGTAAGTGGATTATTTTCATTGCCTCCTGACACTTGAATGTGTAGACAGTCACATTTTCAAGTGTTATTCTCTTCATCAGAAGGGGTAGAAATGACTGGAAAATAGCACAGATCTGAGAAAGAGAATTTAAATCCTCTTGACTACAAGAACTTGGACTTTAAAGCTCGCTATCTCATGAGATAGAGATACAAGATTTAGCAAGTCTATGAATATTTTTATAGGAAAAAAATAAGCACAAGTTCTAATTTAGATGCATACCCACACATGTATACACACACATTAAAAATGCACATCCACTCCCCTTACCTCATGACAACCACCCATGGCCAGTTTCTTCTTCAATTGTCCCTAAGGGTGGAGACCTGGTGGAGTCCTCTCTGGTGATGCCACCATGTGGTTTAGACTTCATTAAAGGAAATTTTCAGAAGAGCCTGTCACACAATGTGCTTCTGACATCCCTCCATCTCTCATAGTAAACATGCACTGATGCCAGCAGAGAAGCGCTTCTGGAGCTGGAAGCTGGTTTTTATGGCTGTGTGCAGCACTGTACTGAGAGGCATGCTTGTGCCACTGAAGTTTCCTGAGCAGAGGCCCAGAAGACATGACCTGCTGGGGAAGGCTGAAGGAGCTGGGACTGCTTTGTCCTGTGAAAAGGCAGCACTAGCAATAAAAAGGACAGAAAGGGGAGGTTGCAATAAAAAGCTTTAAATACATAAAAGGCTGCCTCAAAGAGAAGTGGATAATTTGTTTGTCATAGCTATGGTGAGCAGGGCAAGTGGTAATGGACATTAAACACAGTGAAAGAGGTGCAGCCAAGATATTAGGAAGAGTTTTGCAACAGGAAAGCTAACAGAGCACTAAAATGAGATTGCTATGAGACAACATAAGAAAAAACTTACTTGCTGTGAGGGTGGCAAAGCCTGTCCCAGGCTGCCCAGAGAGGTCATGGAGTCTCCTTCTCGGGAGACATTCCAGACCTGCCTGGACAATGCCATCATCCTACACTGGGTGATCCTGCTCGACCAGGGGGGTGGGACAAGGTGATCTCTAGAGGTGCCTACCAAATCCCACCATACTGGCATTCTGTGACATGGACCCCCAAACCAGGGGACCCATAGGAAGCTATTGTGATGAGGGCAGGTAGAGCTGGTGAGACCTTTCTGGTCCTGCCCAGAACCACTCCTCCAGGATATGCTTTTTAAAGAGGATGCTGCTGGCAGAGCTTTCACTGGCTGTAGTCAGAGAAGTCTCTGGCAGCATCTTTTTAGGGGAAAAGAGCATACATGTTTCTGATACCAAACAGCAGAGCTGGCAGCTGAGCACTGTACCACTTCTTCATCTGAGCATAGGCAGCTGCTTCCATCTCCCACAGGATCAATCCTCCTTTGGTCTCAGCCACTGAGCACAGACTCAAGAGATGGCAGAAGCTTGGGCTGAGGGCCCTGAGCAGTGACCACTTACTAGCTTTGGCAGAGAAGGGGAAAAAAGAGGAAAAAGAGACCATAAAGTTTCAGACAACATGTGAAAAGGGGTTAAGAGAGCCCCCAACTCTTATGGCTGTATCTCAAAAGGTTGGGCTGATGAAGGTGAGGAGACTCTGGCTTGCACTTCTGTGGTGGGGTGCATAGACAGACCACATGGAAGGATGGAGCTCTGACCCCACCGAGGCCGGCATAGCCAGAGGTGCAAAGCTGCCCCATTGCCACCATCCTGTGCCTGAGGGCAGCCAGCTCACATCCCCCTTCTCCCAGGGCTGCCTACAGGAGCTGGGAGGGAAAAGCTGTTATAGCACACAGGAGATGAGCAAAGGGTCACCACACTGGTCAGTGCAGGGGGTCTTCATGTCCTCACCTTAACAGGAGGAACAGCTCATTCCAACAAGGACTGCTTACAGGAGAATCCAAGGGTCAGGCTGCACGTGGAGATATCTTCCCAGATCTCCCTGCCTTCCCTCTACCATCACACACTTCGATGTGAATGGAGTAAAGCTACATACAGAATGTCCTATGAGGAGTCCACTGGCGTGACCTAGGAAAGCATGAGTAGCTTCTCCAGCTCTGGCAGCCCCAAGTTGCAGGGTCACTCCACACCCTGTGTCACATTCAGCAATGGTGCTTCTCCTCAGTTTGTGTGCTCTCAGAGGGAGAGCCCCATGCTGCATGTGTCCCTCCCCAGCCACTCCTGAGTTACCTGGTGTTAACAAACTTGAAAAGCAATAAAACATTTGTTCTTTAACTATTTATTTGTCTCATTACCACAATGGCTGTGTCTTTCTTTTCTTTAATTTTCTTCCCCCAAGAAAAAGTTATTTTTTTCAGGGTACAAAAGCAGAGACTTCTTCCTAATCCCACGAGAGTTGAGACTTTCAGAAAGGCATTAAAATATCATAGGCACCACAGTAAGAGTCAGACATTTCAACAGCCTTTATAGATGTATTCCTCATGTCAAGTGTGGGTTGGGGTAAGAAAAAGGTGTCGGAATCTGGGTCATTCCTTTGTCTCAAACAGAGAGGCCAGAGAAGAGGCATTGCAATCACCATATTTGGGTGTGCCTAAAAAAGTGCTGCTGTATTTTCTGAAATAAATGATGAATGCTGCAGAAAGCTAAACATGGCTTTTTATAGTTAGTCATCTGGCAGAAGGCCAATGAATGCAGAGCTGCCAGCCCCAGCTAGTAAGAAATCATGAATCAAGCCCACAAAATCCTCAGGTTGGCTTAAGAACTGGAAGACTGCACAGAACAGGGCTCTTTCCTCCTGCCTCACAAGCTTTCAAGGAGGGAGGGGACAGAGATAGGCAGGACTAAGGCAGGGATCGTTCCTCTGGACTGGGCACTGGGGAGGCTGCCCCTTGAATCTTGAGCTCAGTTTTGGACCCATTGCTCCAAGGATATTGGGGGGCTGGAATGTGTCCAGAGAAGGGCAATGAAGCTGGGGAAGGGTCTAGAGCATAAGTCTGGTGAGGAGCAGCTGAAGGACATTCATCCTGGAGAAAAGGAGGCTCAGGGGAGACCTTCTCACTCTCCCCAACTCCCTGAAAGGAGTCTAGAACCAGGTGGGGTTAGTTTCTTCTCCCAAGGAACAAGCAACAGGACAAGAGGAAATGGCCTCAAGTTGCACGAGCAGAGGTTTAGGTTGGATGTTAGGAACAATTTCTTCCCTGTAAGGGCTTTCAAAGGCTGTACCAGGCTGCCCAGGGCATTGGTGGAGTTCCCATCCCTGGAGGGGTTTCAAAGCTGCGGAGATGTGGTGCTGAGGGACATGGTTTAGTGGTGCCCTGGCAGTGCTGGGTTAACAGTTAGACTTAATGATCTTAAAGGTCTCTTCCAACCCCAATGATTCTATGATTCTACAATTTCCATGTGTTTCTGCAGTCCTGAATAGGAAATGACCTTATTTAAAAGTAAGATGAACATCACACTCAATCTTATGGGTCAGGGATCTAGGGATTTCACAGCAGCAGTGGCTTGTCAGGGGACGTAAATAACAAGGTATGGCTGTGTGCTGGTCCTCTCCTTGGCATCATGCATGGCTGGGCAGATGCCATGCCAGCCAGGTCACTGGGCAGAGCACTCTCCTGTCTACAATGTCAATCACAGAAAGTCTTCTGTTGTGCTTCAAGCTGGTCAGTGCTCACAGACATCAAAGCAAAGAGGTCAATGAGCTAGTGTTGTGGCTTGCAGGCAGATAGTGACAATCTCCTTCTACCTCTGCAAGGAAGATAAAGGGTGGGAAGGCAAACATCAGAAAAGAGCAGAGCTGGGGGTACCTGGAGTACAAGCACCCAGAAGAACTAGTGCTACCTTTAGGCACCATGACCAGTCTCTGCCACATCCCACAGACCCCACTCTGGGTATTGCGGCTAGCAGAGACTCAGCCATTGTGAAGCTCTGGAGAGGAGTGGCCAGTGAGGAAATCAATGAGCTACATCCACAGAATGGTAGAGGTTGGAAGGGCCCTCTGGAGATCATCTGGTCCAACCCCCCTGCTCCAGCAGGGTCATACAGAGCAGGGGGCCCAGAATCGCATTGTCCAGGTGGGTTTGGAATGTCTCCAGAGGAGACTCCACAACCTCTCTGGGTAGCCAGGCTCTGTCAACCCTCACAGGAAAGAAGGTTTTCCTCATGTTCAGCATAACACCTGTATGTTTTTCCTTATGTTCAGCAGAACATTGTGTTTATCCACAGCATGATCTCTTCTACCTGGTCAGGGCAGGGAGGAGAGCAGGGCTGCATCTCCAAGACTACTCTCCTCTTGGAGATACTCAGCGTCTGGAACTCAGCTGAATTGCAAAACACCAGAGTTGCTTCATGCTGCACATCTGCAGACTGTTATTTACAGAGGCACCCAAGTTGCATCCAGTGGTTTTAATCATCCTTTTGGCTCTTGGAATAGTTTTGTGTTTGCTGATTCCTTGGTTTGGTTTTCCAAGACAATGCTGGCTGCATTAGAACAGAAGGCAGAGGCTTTTAAGAAGGCTTCACATTCTCTTACTGCACCAAGCCAGGACCTGACAGTCCATCTTCTGCTGAGAGATTTGGGGAGAATGAAGAAAAGCACTGCGCCCCAGAGCAGCAGGAACAGGCAGGAGGTTTGCTCACCACAACCAACGACCAGCATGGATCAAGCTGCGCTGGACTGCTGTTTACATGGGTGGCTCTCTGAGGGGGTTTTCCATCTTCACAGGACAAATGGATCCCAATTACAAGTCAAATGGTGGGATGCTATGATTAGGCACCATCCTTCTCCCTGTCTGCTGTAACTGGGATGAATTCAGGTTATTACTTGACCTCAGGGAGATCAGGGGCAAGCCCACCCCACGCCTTTCATTTTAGATAAAAAGTGCCTGATTATGATTTATCCTCTCACCCTTGGGACAGCTGCCTGGTGGTGACAAAGATGGGATGATAGAAACAACAAGATTTGGAGAAGAAAGTTAATAACTACAGTTACCTAGAAATAAGAACATGCGTGTGACAGCTCTAATACTGCTGAGTTTACAGCTGTCACAAATGAAGCTGGACAAACAGGAGGAGGAGGAAGAGGCATCCCAAGAAAGAAACAAAGCCACCTTCTGGCCAAAGGGCACTGTTTGGTTTCCATGCCAGAGCCTCGGATAACCCACGCTACATCTACCATCGCCTGCAGGACACTCATACACCAGCCCAGGTTGTGTTGCAGTTACCTTCTGAGAAAGCAGATGCTGCCTGCTACCACTGATGATGTTGCTCTTGAGCATAGACCCCACTAATGGGTTAAGCCTACACTAGTGTGTGGTAAGAGCTGGCAGAGGCTGCTGGAGTCACCCAGCTCAGTGCCTGCAGTCATGGAGCTCCTGGTTCACCCACACCGTGAGAAACACTGCAAGCCACAGCAGTGCCTGTCTCAGAATAGTGCTGGGAAAACACTGGGTCTTAATCAAAACCATGCTCCAGGCCTCTGGATCTCCACCAGCATGCTGCCAGTTCCCGAAGGCATGTGCTGTGGCACTGACAGAGCTGCTGGCTCCTCCGCACTGGCTCCAGGCGTGCGCCCAGCTCCCCCTTGTCCCCAGGCTCTGCAGCGAGGGACCATTCTCTGCTGCTGGAGTGGAAGACTCATGGGCATCTTCACCCATACAACTGTGATGACTTGGATTTGTGTCTTCACTGCCAAGATGGAGCACATCCCCATGACATCAGGAGGATAGTTTTGGCCAGCCACTGCTGGACAAGAAGACAGAGCAAGAGACAGGCTTGCAAATGAGATTTCAGTCTCCATGGCTTCATATTCCTCCTCTTCCTCTGTGGGCTTCCTTGAGCACAGTACCTTCTTCCTCTACCCTGTTCTGTCCTGCTGCCACTGCCCATCACTGCTATGAGGTGCTTCAGCATCTCTGGTCACAGAGCACCACAAGGAAGACAGTTGCCTGACATCGCACTCTGTATGGACTCAGTGCTTCTAAATCAGAGGCTTCTGCCTGCATTTTAAACGAACAGGCTGCTTTCACCTCATGAAATGCTGAGCATCTGCTTCTTGCTTGATCAGGCATCATCCATAGCAGTGAGAATAGGAAACAGCTTTAAACTCCTCTTAAAAAACTCAGTTACCAGTACTTTTAAAGTACGTACTTACCTAGTGATACACTTGTTTTAACTAATTCGAAATCTACTATCTACAATCATAATTATATTTTTTTCAACTTATATGTTCAAGGACTAAGAAAGTCTGCAGAAGTCACAGTGTCCATAATGAATACTGAAGCTTGGAGCTCCATCTCTTTTTCCAGGAATTGTAAAGATCTCAGGACAGCAGGTTGGCTTTTGAGTTATGCCTAGTTATGCTGTGTTAAAAGTAGCATTTCAGCCCACGCTCACTGTGGCTAGGTGAAGCACATCACTACACTGGAGTAAAACCAATAGCCTACTGTCAAACTAGAAAAAAAAAAAATATTCTATTTTTCCTACTCATTGCTATTCAGCCCTGAATATGTTACAAAGTCCTCAAATGCAGAGGTAAACCAGAATCCTCCTGCAAACTCCACCACAAGGCTCTTTAGTAGCATCAAAAGGCTGCAAAATGTTAGTTGAGCTCAGGAATTTATTGTACTACATGCTTCATATTCTTTGCCTTAGATTTCATAGTCTGAGGAGTTGCAAAGCAGAAATAAATTATTCCCCTTCTAGATATGCGATGTTGAGATAAAGAATTCAGAAAACTCTCCCTAATCGCACTATGATCTTATGGTTGTCAAAACCAGAAACTGGATTATAGTACTTGAATCCCCCTCTGGTATTCTGACTGAAATGAGAGATGTCTCAAGTGAGCAAACATGTACTTGCAACCTCAAGTGACTTGAAATAAAAATAACACAAGGAACAATGGGGTAGAAAAGAAGCAGTGTATTGTCCTTCAGATATCTGACCAGCAAGAGGGATCAAAAGGTGTCTGGAAATGTGCTGCTGCTGTAGTACTTTCAGCATCAGGATATTCTTGTAATTTCAGAGAGTTTGAGTGTACCTTCTCCAGAGGTGTCCCTGGAACCTCATCCGGTACAGAGCTGATGTCTTCAGACCTGGCTAGAGCATCTCTGAGCAACTCTCGGCTCCAGGAGGTGAGATCTGATGGAAAACAGGGCACCATGGATTACTTGTACCTTGTATTCTGGCATTATCCAGGGGAGCTGGGACACTAATTTCAGATCACATACAGTAAGGGAGTTTTACTAATGTTGCTTTTTACCCAATTTAAAAAAAAAAAAAAAGTATTTCCATCATGAAGCAAACCAAAGCTGCATGCCAACTTGTTGGTGATATTTAAAATGCATAAATATCCAATTTAAGAGTAGCAAAAAGAAAAAAAGAAAGGTTGCTTGAATGCCGTGTTTCATGGCATACGTGCAAGAGGAGCCCTGCAGTGAGTTTCACTGAGGTGATAAATTCAGACTCTTTGTTCTGCAAATGATTACAGTTGTGTTTAGAAGTAGGTCTGTAATTTGTACGCCCATGCAGGCATTTCAGAATAAAACATGGCATGCAGTGCAGTGTGGGACAGCCCAGAGCCCCTCTGCTCATTGCATTGGCCACAGACACGCCGGCCTGAGCGCAACCCCAGCCAGCAGATACCACATGTTCCATTTTTCCGGTGGATTTCAGGCAGCTGAAGATGGAAGGGTATTTTAATTATCTCTGAAGTTAGCTAGAGGAAATTAATGACTTTTAATGAGCACAGGAATCGGTCACCACAGAGTGTGTGGACCTGCTCCATCTTACCTGCCCATCTGGCAAACTCACACTCATTTGTCATGGGGGAAACGTGCATCCCGCTCCCAGGAGTTTAGAACGTGCCCTGTGCTGAGGAAAGCTGCTGCCTGCTGCAGCCAGTTAGCGACACAATTAGACATGCTGGCACAGGCCTTAAAAAATAAGACTCTCCCTGTGCCTTTTTTCCATTCAAAATACATCAGTCACTAAGGAAACATCAAATCTGTGGCTTAGCATGTTGTGATGGCCAGGAGTAGAGCAAGAGTAAGCTACGCACCAATGCTCACCTTAATGCAGCTTTCAGCACTACACACATAGACAATAGGAAGGAAAAAGATACTGCAAGACAAAAGATTTTTACTGACCAAATGGGATAGAATGAACCCAGAAAAGGAGCAACTGATTTATGCTCACACACAGTTTGGCACCGTGAATTATGTTTATGAGTTTTCATAAGTTTCTCTTTTCTTCTTGCACTTCTCAGGTAAAACAGCCCTCAGAGAGGGCAGAGCAATTAAACACCTTTTGTTTGTTTTGCTGATGGCAAAAACCTGTTTAGCACCAAAAAAGAGAAAGCAAACCTTTTAAGAAGTAAAAGTATCACGACTCAAAACCTCCACTCCCTCCTGTCACAAAAATGCCACAAAAACCTCATTACGCTGTTATCGATGCACCAATTTGCCCTGCAGCTCCACAACTCCACTTCACTGTCCCATTTCCCAAGACTTAATGCACTTGTATATAAAGGAAAAACAAATTAGCACAGGCTAATGCATTTTTCCATTGCCAGTGGGCATTGCTGGAAAAGTATATGGAGAAGATCAAAGTGATAGGGTCAGAAAGGAGAGTGTAAACGTTTATAGCCTGCTCAAAGGAACAAACTACATTCCTGCTGCTTGGGAGCACCGGGAGCAGGCCAAATAAGTAATCAGAGCTGGACGCTAGCTTTGCTTCAAAGCAAGCCTTCCTCATAAGGTTATTTCAACTCAGTTTGCACAGTTGCCATATTTGTATGTGCTGGTCCCTTAATTCACACCTGCTGATGTCTCCAGGCCATGCCTGGGCTGCAGTGCCATGCAAGGCATCTGATGTATGAGTCCTCCACTAGCTCAGCCCCTCACTCTCTGGCAGAGGGGAGAGGAGGGATGGGAACAGGGCAGGGACCAACGTTGCTTGGAGAGAGCCATGGGATGCTCAGAGGGTATCCTTAGGTGGGCACAGTCACCCCAAGGCTTTGACTAAGTAAGAAAGACCAATGGAAAAGTTGTTTTGCCAGGGTGCTTCAGAGGGCGAGCAGCAGGCTTGGGAAAAATGCTGCACAAAAGCTGTCATGCTTACACGGGCTGAAAAGAAATATAAATTTATCTGTACATTATGTAAAGAGATTTTATAAATATAGGCTGAAACATACAGGGGCACTCAGGAGGCAGTTTCCAGAGCTGTCCTGATAAACCAGTGTTGTGGGAAGTCTTGGCCTACAGGCACCCCTGACACTTTCTCTGAGCAGTGGGTGCATGGTGAAGCCTTGCACCCAGCTGATGGAGCATGGTTGTAGGAAGGGACGTTCCGGTGCTGCTGCACACACAGCCGGTAGCCCAGAAGCTTTTGTGCTCATAGAATGGTAGGGGTTGGAAGGGACTTCTGGAGATCATTGAGTCCAACCACCCTGCCAACACAGGAACATTTAGGGCATGTCACACAGGAACAGATCCAGGCGAGTCTTGAAAGTCTCTAGCAGAGACTCCAAAATCTCTCTGGGCAGCCTGTTCCAGGCTCAGCCACTCTCCCAGGGAATAAGTTTTTCCTCGGGTTGAGGTGGAACTTCCTGTGTTTCCCCTTGCTACCATTACCACTTGTCCTATCACAGGGCACAACTAAAAAGAGACTGGCCCCTTCTACTTGACACCCACCCTTCAGATATTTGTAAATGTTAATAAGATCCCCTCTCAGTCTTCTCTTTTCCAGGCTAAATAGTCCCAGGAACGTCAGCCTTTCCTCATAAGAGAGATGTTCCGGTCCCTTCATCATCTTTGTAGCTCTCAGCTGCACTGTCTCTAGTATTTCCCTGTCCCTCAAACTGGGGAGACCAGAACTGAACACAACACTCAAAATGTGGTTTCACTGGTGCAGACAGGGAGGAGAACCTCCCTTGACCTGCTGGACACACTTGTCCTTATACACATCAGGATACCGTTGGTCTTCCTGGCCACAAGGACACATTGCTGTCCCATGGATAAACAGGATGCTCAGGTCTCTGTGAAGCCAGAGGAGCACCAGGGATGGGCAGGAACCTGCACCAAGTGATGCAGCTGCCCTGGATCACTGAAATCCGCTTCCTGCTGGCGACACTCTCCACCATGCTGCTGGTAGAGTTATGGCATCTTGAGCACTGGCCTTCAATCAGAAGCATGTCCTGTTTGCAGGCTCTCATGGCTGGCCGTCAGTCACCAGGAGGAGAGGAGCATTTGCTGCCTTTCATCTGGCAGGTCAGGGACTGCAGGCAGTGTTTGTAGCAGACAACACAGATGCAGTCTGTGGACATCGAGCTGAGCCCATCCTTCACCCCAGCATGACAGGCCATCTGGGAGCTGGAGCCTCCCTGTCTGCTTCCCCCCTTCCCTTCTCTTCAGGCACTGCTGTGTAAGGAGAGAGCTCTGCTTTTCCCCTTCCCGTGGCTCTCCGCTGGCTCTGGAGAGTGTCCCACACATCACAGGCATGGTGAGATGCCCAGTGAGCTTCCAGATGTGGGTGGTACCCACCACTGGATCAGTGTTTGCAGAGCATGCCCAGCTTTAAGGCCATAGCAGACCCACTGAAGAGGAGCTCCTTCTGCTCCCACCAAAGAGACAGACTTAGTGCAGAAGGAGGAACACCACAGAGCCAGCAGCAGCCTTGAAAGCCTTTACCTGTAGCCATCAAAGCTTTGAGATTTGCCTGTCAGCAGTAGGAAGCTGGTATGCCCCAGCCACCCAATGCTCTTCCTCCTCCTTGTGCAGAGAGATGATTTCTACACAGACCTGGGAACTTAATGAAGCTCAGGAAGGGAAAGTGTAGGGTACTGCACCCGGGGAGGAATAACCCCATGTACAGGTTTGGGGATGGCCTGCTGGAAAGCAGCTCTGCGGAGAAGGACCTGGGTGTCCTTGTGGACAAGAAGTTACCCATGAGCCAGCAATGTGCCTTCATAGCCAAGAAGGTCAATGGTCTCCCAGGGTACATTAGGAAGAATGTGGCCAGGAGGTCAAGGTAGGTTCTCCTGCCTCTCTGCCTTAGGGAGGCCATCTCTGGAGTACTGTATCCAGTGCTGGGTTCTCCAGTTCAAGAGAGACAAGGAACTACTGGAGAGAGTCCAGAGAAGGCTATGAATGTGCTGAAGGGCCTGGAGCATCTCTGTGTTGAGGAAAGGCTGAGAGCCCTGGAGCTGTTTAACTGGAGCAGCCTGAGTGGGGATCTGATCAATGCTGATTAATAGCTGAAGGGCCCAGGACCAGGGTGGGGCAGGCAAGAGGATGGTAACCAGTGACAGGACAAGGGGCAGTGGGAAGAAACTGGAACCCAGGAGGTACCATCTGACCAGGAGGAAAAACTTCTTTGCTGTGAGGGTGCCAGATCCTGGACCAGGCTGCCCAGAGAGGCTGTGGAGTCATCTTCTTTGGAGACATTCCAAACCTGCCTGTACAGTGCGATCCTGGGAGCCCTTCTCTGGGTGACACTGCTGGAGCAGGGGGTGGGACAAGATGGTCTCCAGAGGTCCCTACCAAACCCTACCGTGCTGTGATGCTGTGACCAGAGATAGACAATGGTAAAGTATTTTCCAAGTAGAATGATTTTCCACTGGAAAATGGAGATTTAAGAGATGTGGAGAGTTGCTCAGGCTCAGGATGCTTGTTTGCCAAAAGGCAGAGCCTGCTTGTCCCTACCTGCCAGCTGCAAGCAGAGCCCAGTCCTGGCAGGTTGCCTGTCCTCAGCCCCCGGTCTCAGGGGAGGCACCGTGCTCTGAGAAGAGATTTTTAACATCTGCAGGAGGGAAATTTCCCTCTTCGGGAAATCACTCGTGCATGCACAAGCTGTCCTCATGGAGACTCCTGACCAGGCTGGATGACCTACCTGAGGATTGTCCTGAACAAGAAGCCAGTGGAATGACCAGGCTGTTCTCACAGAGACAGACAAACCAGCAGTCCGAACAGAAAGAGCCTGGCCTCACCACCACTAGAGAGGTATCTGTCACACCAGCAGCCGCCCCTAAGCACCACCCTCCTTCCTCATCTGGGACAAAATCTTTGTTCTTCCTCTGCATTTCTCACAATATATCCTACAACTGAATTTAATCCAAATGTCTTTTCAGACTCACATACAGCTCATCTCCCTGCATCACTTGCCTGTGTGATGACCTTCTTCAGGAGCAAGAGTAGGTAGGGAGATGTGTTTTCCTCCCCTGGCAGTCAGGATACATTCCCAACCATTTGACTGTCCTCCCTGCCAGGACACAGGAGTGCAGGAGGTGTCATGATGCACTCCAGAGCCACAGAGCAGTGACACACCACAGTTCCAGCCCCTCCCAGAGTTCACACTCACCAGTTTGCTCCCCAGCCACCCAGAGAAGCCCAAATTCTTCAAGCCCAGGTGCCCATTCAGCAAAAGACACTTTCAAGGGAATGGAGGAATTCCCCTGTGGGACTCTTGAGGGTTCAGAGGGACCTTTCTGTACTTTGGATAATACAACAAATTCTCCTTCCTATTTGCTCTGTTGAAGAGACAGTGGAGACAGATCCTGGCAACAGCTCAGAATGCTGGTACCCACATTGGGTATAGAATAAGCCAACAAGCAAAAGCCAGGCCTGCCGTGTCCCTTCTCTTCTGGCAGATAAACCAGGGAAAAGTTTTTCAGCACTTGTTTTTCATTTAAGGACAGGTACCTCTGTGTGCCCTGCACCGTCTCATCGGCCAATGTGCCATTTTCCACAGCTCTGCATGTAAATTAAAAGGTTTGCTGTGGTGGTTTCTTGCTAGCCTGGGTATCAACAGAAACAGGGATTTTCTGGAGTTGCAGACGAGAGGATGAGGTGGGACTCATCCCTCCTCTTGACTGAAAGCAAGGGTAACTGTAACCTAGCGTTTACAAAGAATTACTTAATTTCCTCTTGAACCTGCTACAAGCTTTATTCCAGCACTCACCGTCATTTGTAAACTTTCTCCTTGTGGCCAACAAAGTGTCTCGAGCAAGATCTCAGCCCCATCCCATTCTTTTCCTACTCACAATAAAATTTTACAGAAAACTGTGGCATTTCATTTTAGAATTATTTAGAGAAAAGAATGTAACCCCTATTAAGCTCTGAGAAACAGAAGTAATGTCAGAAAGTGACCCAAATAACGCAACAAATTCTACTCCTAATTTCCAAGCTGTCTAGGGTGTTTGCAGTCACACAGAAGGAACACACACATAAATTTGATGAATTACAGCCCTATTTACTCGTGTTATACAGCTCAACGTCTTCTGTTGGGGATCCTGCTGCCATGAACAACCCAAGCAGCTCAAAGCAAAGGGAGGGTGATGGTAGATGATGGTTGAGTCCTGCCAAAGCTCCCAGGAGTTTATCCTCCACTTGCCCCTGTGGCTGGGAGCAAGGGGAGCTCTGCAGACACAGGTAAGAGCTACAATACCCTTTCCAGCATCTGGATCCATTAAATCATATTCCTCTCACTGCCTGCTGAGGCTGGACCAAAACTGAAATGCGGGAACACACTGCTTTCTAGGCCAGCACTGTTTCTGCCGAGCAGAGGCTAAGCATTTTGTCAAGATACCAGGCTTAAAAACAGACCTTGTGAGAATTGATACTGAAAAATTACTGTTCCCAAAGCTACTATTAACACTCTAACAGCAGATTTTTCAGGCCGTGAGCTCCTGGGTGGGAAGCACATTAACGAACCAGGAGGAAAGGGGGTTACCTGACTTCATCAGGTGTTGCTCTGCCTGTCCCCAAAGCTGTTCCTTATGCTTCCCAGGAGAACTTTTAGGAAACTGAGCAACTTATTCACAGCTTCTTTGGCAGAGCCTCCCTTGGGATCACTGGATGTGCATTATTAGGCACAGGAAAGCAGCATCAATTTTTTAGCATCATAACCAGAGTTTAAGGCTCCACTTCAAATCCCTGTTTGCCCATGGAAGAGGCCCATCCACCAGGAAGCCAGAGGAGCCTTGCTCCAGATCTGGGATAGGAGCTTCCCTGCCTGAAGGACAGCGGGAGCCAGGCTGCTTGTGCTTGGGAAAGCACCATCTATACCAAAAACCCTCCACCAAAAAAAAACGCTGGAGAGGCTGTGACTGTGGCAAGCATTTTTTCTGCTGGATTGGGCTTGTTTGCTTGTTCCCCTGCTCCCAGAACAAATATTAATAGATGTATATACTCATCTTTACAAGCACAATCCCCCAAAGCAGCTCCATGACCTCGCACGAACCCAAGCAGTGACTCACATCCTGACGTTGGAGGAGACAGTGTTTAACCTACCGTGGCTCCAGATGAGTGTTTAGCAACGTGCCACACAAGGACATGACACCACTTTCCCTCATCCTCCTTATGTGCTCCTTATTTTCCCCCCAAAATTTGGGAACAGCTGTTCCTAGAGCTCCTCAGTGAAGCTGAGGCCTCAGTATAGCACCTTAAGAGACAGTGGCTATTACGGCATGGACTGCAGCAGGCACAGAGCTCTGTGGGTGACCACTGGTCTCAGGTAGCAGGGACAGATGTGATGGGATGTCCAAATCCCACCTGCTCCCTGACACTTTCTAGAAATAACTGTCCTGCACAAGTGAAAAATCTCACTCCTCCTATTCCAAATGACTGCTGCGCTCAAGGAGCTGGGAGTCATTTCCATCAATGCACAAAATTTTCCTTAAGCCCTTTTGTTGGGAAGGGTGACTCACTGAAGTATCAATCTGAGATGTTTTCTCGAGGTATTTTTAGACAGCAGTGGTGGTGGTCCAGTGAGTCACGGCTCCAGCACTGCCCATTAAACTGAATGCAAAAAGCAACGGGATCCAATTTAATGGATTGCTTTCCAGGGCTGTTTTCCCAGAGCTCTGCTTCCCCAGCAGCACAAGCTCTCGCGGCCACGTTTGTTTCTATTGCACCACATTTAAATGATGGGCTTTGCTCCCTCCTCACACACAAAAGAATTGAAGCAAAGCCTTTCACCTCCAAATTACTGTAATCCATACTTGATTTGACTGCCTGTACCAGCAATTATTCCGAGCGCGGGAAAACATGAGACAGAAGTAATGCCAAGGGGCATTAAGAACAAGGTCTGGAGAACGGGGGTAATGCAGAACAGCACAGATCTGCAGCCTCATGCCAGCTCACCGGGGTACACCTGCTCTGGGGTGCCTTGGTAGGCCTTCCTCAACAAGCACCCCATTTTCCCCAGCTGGCACTTACCAGGATCCCTCAGGACTGCCCTGCCTGCATCTGGGTGCTCAGAGCCTCACTCCAGCCCAGCAAGAGGCTCACGCATGGCAGGTAGACTTGAGTCTGGTGAGGGGCAAGATGGGTCTCTCCCAAACCTGGTAAGGTTAAATTCTTCAGGTACTAAGAGCACTGGTTTCTTTTGCTAAGAAGGGAAAAAGAGGCCGGGTACACTTTGGAGAGGTTTTGTTATTTACCTACAATAAACCTCACACTTCAAAGCGCTGGAGGAACTTCTCAGGAGAACAAGGAGAGGAAAGATTGCCTTGCCATTTCCTGGCAAAGGATAAATATACTCTCTAATACACCAAGTGATCTGACCAGAGATTTCTGTTTGTTCACTTCAAGTGTGCCTACCGAGAGATTTGCTCAGGTCTGGAAACCAAACAAAGGAATATCGATGGGAACACTGCATCTGAAACCTGCAATAGCTGCTCTCTGGAGATCCCTGTTGTAATTACTGCACTATTTCATCACTGAGCAAGTTCTTCTCTCTTCATTCCCTCACCCTAAGTTCAGGCTAAGGCAAGCCATCAAGTCCAGCAAGGTTGTTTTAATTTTTTCTTTTAGGTTTATACAACTTTATACAATGCCTGATGTGCAGCCCATCCGGCAGTGAAATACGAGAGCCTTGTCCAAGGCCCAGGTCCATTCTGTTTCATAACACTAGTGAGCTCCGCCTCATGCAAGAACCAGCCTAAAACATGAAGAAAAAGGGAAGACACTGGTGCCTTTCCTACCTTGGGATCTGCCTGAAAGGGTGAGCACGGTTGGGTTCCTCCCTCCTCAGATGGGAAGCTGCCAGCTCCTAGACTCAGAAGTCCTCTACAAACCCAGCAGTTTCTTTCATCTCTGAGTATGCATTTTCAGCCCAGGGCCACCAAAAGCAATACCAGGACCATGGTAGCCAGAGCACAGGCTGTGGATAATCTCTACACTGTGATGGAACTATGTGTCCTCGACCTGCTGCAGAGCCTCACACCCACCTGAGGCCCTGGACACACCATTTATTTAGAAACAGTCAGGAGAACAGTGAGTGAGTGAAAACTGAACAGGACTATCATGTTGTTTCCAGCTCAAACTCATGTTCCCTGGGGATCATTCCTCATCACTTCAACCCTTAATCTGAGTCAATTATGCAACACACAGAAGAGACCTGAGCAAGTCTGGCCCTGAAGAGAGGGATAAAAATCCAGAGCTCCAGCTAAGATTTATTTCTGTTTGCTCATGTAAGCCCCTGTATTTGAAGTAAGGGAGGGGTACTGAGGATGGGAAAACAGAAAAAGCAAGCCCCGAGACACCCCGCCCCTCCCCAGAGCCACGTGCAGTTTTGCTCCACTTCACTTGAAAGACGAGAGTTAAAAATCCTACGGGCTGGCACCAGCCATGGGGTATTACAGGTCACCTGGAAAGAAATGAGCTAAAAACAGGGTTCCTAAATTTGGATGCCCTTTGGGGGATGCCAAATAGGGACAGAGAGCAGCAGGTATGACCTGTCCTTTCCTGGCTTGCCCTAGGCATGAGGGGAAACATCAACCCTCCCCACCAGCCCAGAGCGGCCTGTGCTGCCTGCTGCCTTAGCTTGCTCAGGAGGGGTCTGAGAGAGAAGGGCAGGGGAAGTCTAATGGAGTCTGCGGCTTGACCTCAGCAGCTTGGGTACCTGAGGGTCAAGGGTGACCCATCAGATCAAGAGGTGGCTACTGCCTGAAAACACCCCACAAGGGACCTGATGGGAGCATCCTTAGGGGGTTGTGGAGAGATGGAGTAAAAGCCACTTTCTGACATTAATTCCTCTGTAGGCAGACAGGGGAGAACTGCAGGAGAGTTGTACGAAACCTCCCCTAAGTCAGAGGGACCAGATGATCTCTGAGGTCTGACAGAGACAGCCCTGCTAAAATGAGGCATATCAGCAAGTTGTTTTCAATTGCTCCTTCTCCAAGCTTCAGGCCCAAGAAGGTAAGACACACAGGGGTCTGGATGGTCGCCATCAGGAACATCTGCCCAGGCAGGACAAATGGCTTCTGCCTCAGATGTAGCCCGAGAGCAAACTGCCTCAATAATCCATATCGATATGAGAAAAACTAGAGATGACTGATCTTCACTGATACCAGTAAAAAGAAGAGAACTGAAGGAAAGTTTCCCCTGGCAAATTTTAAATATTTCCTGGTAAATCTCCACGCAGCACTACAACTTTGATCACAGAACACATTTATCACACTATCAGAAGTCTCCTGCTTCCCAGCCACATCTATGCAAGACTGCTTAGAAAGAGGCTGTTAGCCAAAGCTGCTTTTAAAGCCGATGCAGCCAATAAAAAAAAACCTTTCACTGACATCACTGATTTCATGCAGTTGCTCAATAAGATAAAGCAGGAGAGAAAAAAACAAACCAAACCAAAAAAAAAAGCAAACAACCCAAAGAGGCCATCCACAAGCAAAAAAAAGAAACCTGAGCAATATTTGAAAAGTTAAGCCCTACTGTCACAACATCTTCAGACAGGTTTAATTATTTGCTTTGTTAAAAGAATGTGCGAGTCAGGTATTTTCATTTCATACATTTTTAAACACAGAGGTTCAAAATGCTCTGCTTTGTGGCAGATGGCACTTTCCGTTTGGTGAAAAACAAATCAGTTCTTTTCACAGTGTTTATCCCAGTCCAGCCTCTACCAGTTTGGGGCTTTTCTATGCTCATGGTTGAACCCCACCATCCACTACATGCACTCCAGGGACGATGGCCCCCTGCCTCCCACAAAGCAGCATGACAGCCCCTTAGGCCTGGCCTGTAGCCACTGTCATCAGAACCCACCATGGTCAGCATCTCCCAGAGCCTCCCACAGCTCCCAGCATCACAAAGGCACCAACTCAGAGCAACACCTAATAAAAGCAGAGGCAAAAGTCCAGAAAGCTGAATGTTATAGAAGCAGTCTATAAAGAAAAAGCTGGACCTCATTTTCCTACACCAAATGATTAAAAAAAGCCACTGTGTAAGCAGTTTTTGCAAGATGAGGAAGATCATTTGGAAAATAAGCCTGGCAGGATGCATAGATATGTCTGTTAAAATGGTACTTGGAAAAACGCATGGTAAAATGATACCCATTCAAACATCCATTTCTAGAAATCAGCAGCAAAACCCTTGGAACTGCAACATTTTGGTCTGGACTAAAGCACATCAGCACTTTTGAAGAGTTCTGCTTCAATTCCTTCCCCTGTTGCGTTTTCAGAAGGCACCTCATCTTCTCCCAGTCTCTGTTTCAGGAAAATCAATGACCAAACATTCATACCAAGACACCCAACTCCCTGAAGTTTCACCCCAAATTCTCCATGAGGAAGGTAACATTCAAGAGAGCCATGCTGCCCAAACATACACTGCAACCTCTATACAGCCTCTGAGGTGCATCTTCACACTCCACAATATATAGTTATTTAGGTGAGTGGTTTATCTGCCAGGAACTGGGACGTTTAAGGGGTCTGGAAGGGTGATAAACATTTAATGAAGGGGTTTTCTCACAAAGGGGTTTTCTGATAAACATTTCATGAAGGGGTTTTCTGCCTATCCGGCTTTCCAGTTACCACTGCGCTGCTCAGCCACAGTTCCCTCCATCCTTTCCTTGGCACTGAGCAGAGCTGCAAGCAGCCAAGCAGGCTGGGCTTCCACCCCACATAAAATGGTGCTGCACTAAGAGACCACTGTCAGGCTTCCTGACAAGAAGCTCAGCAGGCAAATTGCATTAATACACTGGTAGTTAAGGACACTAATCTTTAGTGGTGAAGCTTTTCAGTCAAAGTATACAAAGCCCCACAACACCCACACAGACAGCAAAGAGAAAAGCATGTTTCACCTGCTCAGAACAAGAGACCAAAAATACAAGGACAGAAGCAGAATAGCTCTTTGGAGGAAAAAAGGAAAAAAATCAAATCAAATAAAAAAAAAGCAAGAACAATACAAAAGCCCACACCAAGACATTTTGTTCACACATTTCAAAGGCCACATATTTTAGCCTCCCTACCCTCCTTGCTGGTGACGTGAGAGGCCAGCCCTCCCCGGCAGCTCAGGTAAACGCCCCAGCATGGATAGAATGTTCCCAGACACAGAACAGGAAGCAAGGAAAGGACTGAGGACAAACCCAGCTCTCCCTGAGTTCAGCAAATGATGACAACTAATTTGTTTCATTTGCAGGCAAGAGAAAAATCCAGCATTTACGGGATGTCCCCAGTGCTTCCCAGAGATCATGAGGGCAATGCTGGGCAGTCCCCAGGAGGTGGCCAGGGACAACACACTAACTACTCTTGTGCAGCACCCACATAGGGAAAAAAAAATGCCATTAAATTATCTCAGCTGCCTGTTTTGAGTAGATGTTGGGCCAGAGTCCTCCAAAAGTCCTTTTGCACCAGTTATTTTGTGATTTTGTTATCAGTTCTTACAGAAACTTGGATTCCTGCCTCTGCAAACATTTGTGCTTTGACATGTGCTGACTTTATTTCAGCCAGGAGCATTAAGAGTGACTGGGGGAAACGCATGGGAAAGGGTGCGAAGAAGGCAGTAGATGGAGTGATCTGGGCAAAGTCTGTCTTTCTTCTTCAGACCATGTCCACCAGCCCACCACTGCACTTTGAAGGGAAGAGTGCTTTATTGTCGAGTAGAGAACTCCAAAACTCACAGTGGCACCACTTGTCCAAGGCTTCTGAGTTAGGTCTAGAAGGAGCCGCTATGTCCTGAAGGCATTGCCCTGCTGCTGACCTGGGGTTTGTCTGCAGAAGGAGAACTGTAAGAAGTCAGGAATGCCTGTCTAGGGGAAGGAACTGGAGAGAATCCCCAGTGAGATACTTTGGAGCAAGCAGTTGTAGCAGGACACGTGTTTGACATTCTTGTTTTGACTGAGATCCAGCACTCTGGAAATGGAAAGTCACCTGTTGTCAGAATGGGAAGCTCATTTTGTAAGTGCAAAAAGCATTTATGTTTACCTCTCAGCTGAGGTGGGATGTCTGAGAGCCAAGTGCTGCCCAGTAACAGCTCCCATGTGGTTGAGCTATTGCTGATGGAAGAAGCTTTGACAAGAATGCTGCTACTAGATCTGTATTCATGGCAGAGAAAAGGCAAAAACTCACAACCATCTCTCTGGATAAACAAGAGAGCAGGAGGAAGGATTAGAAGACAGCAGCTTATTGAGCCCTGGAGACCAAGGACTGGAGATGAGACAGTGCTGGTGGGAGAAGAAGGGATGAGTCCACTCTGAGGGTCTGGTTCCTCTGCTGTTCCAATCACATGCCAGAGTTTTCTCTGCTCCACTACTCAGTCTTGAAAAACTTTATTTTATCACAGTGTTAAAGAGTACATTAAAACAGACTAAAAGCCACGCCGGCTTATCGGAAGACTACATGGAGGCGGATTTTAGTGAAGTCAGATAAATGACTTTGAGACCAAAGCACATCACCATACAGCTGCTGGTAGGGAAAACTGTGACATAAGCGAGCTGCAGTCAGCATCTCAAATGGGGACCCACCAAGAACCACCACCTCTATAAATCAGACCATCTTTAATTCATTACTCACGCTGCCCTCTAAGACTGGAAACTGCGAGCTCATTTGTTCAGCCTCAGTTCTGACACTCGGAGATTTTTCTTTCTGAGCACTTGCATCAATAGTCATAAGTTATTTTGCTTTTAATCCATTAGTGTTTACCATTAAATTAAAACCCTCTGATCATTTTTCCAAACACCTTTGGCCTATAGTAGTAGCATCATTTCTTTCTGCTATTCCACCCTTAAAATTCTGCTTTTTACAGCAAAGCAGCCCTTCAGTTCAGCATCTGAACTTAGCCATTTGCAAGAAATCTACTGATTAGGATTTTGTACTGTTAAAATGGTCTTTTCTAGAAGTCAATGAAAACTAGCAGCACATTACCATAGGACCCCTGACATAATTTCTGGTTACCAAGGTGATTTCCTCGGGGAATTTTCTACTGAGAAAATAAAAATAATTTTTAAAGAAAAAATAAGACCCGCAGTAAATTTCTCAAGTACAAGTGTGAATTTCAATACACAACACTTTGCCTCAGCTCCATTGTTTGCCAGTACTTTAAACGGAAGCTATAGAAAATATTTGTATTTGGACTGATACTGTGTTGATACCTGCTGAGCACTTCAACAGGAGAACTCAATGTGCCTTTCTGGCAGGCCTGCCTGTTACACATGAACACGACGAGGTGCTTGTGGGCACCCAACTGAGAAGCATTTGCCACAATTTTATAACTGTGTTCACCATAAACGCACAACTGCTTGCTTGTTAGAGAATGGCTACACTGAAGAGGTGCAGAGACTGCCAGATAACCACAGCAAACTGGAAATAAACAAAGCCATAACCAAAGCCACAGGCTAATGAGGTTGCTCTCCTCGAGGGCTGTCATGCTCATCCTTACTTGATGTATTTAGTATTTCCATCACACCCAAAGGTTTCCTTGGCATTTTACCAAAAGTGATGACTTTTGTGGATGAGAGGTGAGAAGTCCACTGCAGTGTGAGGAGCACGCAGAGGCTGTCTCTGGGTCAGGGCACTGGTTCAAGGGGCTGTTGTAAAGCTCAAGCAGCCCCTTGAGGCATTACTGCAGGCGAGTTGATGCCAAGGCAGACCACAGATCATCAACCCCAGAGGTTCTGCCTATGGCTCCCTAGCCCAAGGGTAGCCAGTATCTGGAGACAAAACATCACAGGTGCTCTGGAAAATAGCATGTTTTATATAAAAACTAGTAAAAATGACTATGGCCCTCCGTGCCAGTCATCTTCTGGCCATGGCCATGAATCGAAGTCTTCATTGGCAAAGTTCCCTTCTCAGTGAATCAGGGCAGGAACATGGAGCAGCATCATCAAAGAACCCTGAATCTGTAGGAAAGGTGCTGAGAGAGCAGCAACTTACTCAGTGCTCATGAATTTCATGCCTCAACATTCATAAATGCACAAGAAAACCCATAACCCTGCCTTTTCACTGAGTGAGGTCATTTGCAGCATTTGGAAGGAGTAAGACACATTCCTCTAATTTAAGCCTCAGTCTGTTCCACAAAGACTATGAGACCTCTCCAGGGCACAGGAAACAAGTCGAGCCCAGAACACGCCAGGCAGGGGACGAGAGTGGGTATTCTTTGTTCCTTGCAGCTCACTATAAGCAAGAAGAGCCACAGCACAGAAACCACCTCTCTGAGCTCCTCAGAAAAGCATCAGTATTTACTTTTCTGTTTGGTTTTGTTGTTTTGTTTTTTTCTTTAAAAATTACTATCCTGGTTTTGTTTGGCCTCTGCCAGCCTACCTTTCAGGATGCAGAGAGGCTGCTGGCCCTCCTTCAGGCCACTGTGGTCTCGGGATCAAGCTGCAGAGCAGTCAGTGAGACCTCCAACATGCTGGAGTTGCAGGAGAGAGCAGTTACATGAGATGAGCCCTAGACTCGTTCCTTAGCACCAGGCTGGCAGACACACTTCTGCCTTCCTGGTGGCATTTGCTTTCCACAACCTGTCAAGCACAAATCTGACAGCAGGCTGCAGGGCTGTGGTCCTAGATAGGGACCAGGAGCTTGAGGAGGGGCAAGTCCCTGTTCCCTTCTTAACCAAAAGACACTGCATGTACCAGGAGGTGAAAACCCTGCAAACAAGGCTGTGACTTCATGCAAGCTAAACTGCATGCAGCAGACAGGTTTGAAATGATGCAACTTCTAAAAGGCAAGATTAAACGCAACCCTTCACCCCAATCTGCCTACTCACAGATCACTTTTTATGTGCCAGCTGTGGTCTGCCAAATCTTTACTTGCGTTTCAGTATTTAGAAAAGCCAAGTCAGCACAACTGCGAGCCCCTCCTGTCTCGGTACAACTGATCTTTTACTGAGGAAGTAGTTAAAAGCAAAAAGCTACAAGGAGAAAGTTAAACCCCACCCCTACCCACAGTTGTCCCATACTCTGCAGCAATATAAATATGCTGAACATTTGGATTTAGGATAGCAAACACCAAGAAGTTTGCCTTATTACTAGGTAATGACAACTGCACATTCAGCATCTTCTCAAGGGTGGCCAGCAACAGATGGCAAGGAAAAGGAACAAGACCAACACATGCCTGGCAAACAGCCTGTCCCACCACAGCCTTTCCCAGCCACAAGTTCTTCGTGATTTCCTGAGCTGGGAGTTGTCTCTGAACCCAGTGCAAAGCAGCCACCATTGGATTTAGGCCACAAGTTTAATTGTTTCTTCTAAGCAGTTTTTTTTCCTAGCTTCCCTAAAATGACAAACCTTGGAATTTGTGATCTCCTTTTGGGCATCATAGAGAGTTGGAGAAAGACCTGAGCAGCTCCATGGCTCTGGGAAGTTGATGCCTCTGGTAGGAATGCACATGTCTTCCTGGGGCACTTCTGCTCTAAGACCTCAGAAGCTAATCCCCCTCAGACCTGCCCGGCAGAGCCCAAACCAAACACAGGCACACAGGGATATTTAGGTATTTTACAGCCATTCTGTTTTTGTGGGAGGCACCATGTCAAGGACACAACCACTGTGGCAAACACACTTTGTAACTGGTACCACCACCTCCAGAAGAAGACAAAGACCCAACTACCTATTGCAAATCTTTCCTTTCAGCTGCTCCAGCTTGTCTGGAGTTTCCTTGGCTTGAACATTCAGTGTGCCGCATCTCAGCTCTCATTGCCAGCCTGCAGCCGTCCTCTCTCCCAGGACCCTGATGGTCTGATTCAGCTACACTGCCACATCCCAAGAGCTGAGCAATGATGAGCAACGTGCAACAGGCACCCGCTTAGCACCAGTTGTTTATTGAAGTCTTCTCTGTTTTTTAAAATAGTTTATAAAATGGCTGGTTTTCACATGATAAATGACTGGCAGCTGACCTTTTCCATTAATAACTTAATTCTTGTGGAAAGAGCAGATTTCCCCATGTGGTGTGATGTGGAGGTTGAACAGTAAACCACACTATACACAGATGGCCACGGAAAGAGGCAGCACACGACACTGTTGAGCAAGACTGCAAACAGGAGTGTGCTCGGGTAATTTTCAGAATTTAAATGTAAGTTTAAGGAAAAAGCCTGATTTATTTTTGAACCAGAGCCTACGTACCAGCATTGCATGTTCTGTCTCAGCTTGCCCACAGGAATACTTTGCCCAGCAGCTGCCTATGAACTTCTTACTGCTGACATGAGACACGAGCAGCAGAGTCCAGCAGCCTTGCTTGGGTTATTCCAACATCCAGTTGCACGCATTTCCCATGTCTTGATTCTCTTTCTCAAATTTTCCATCCTCTCCAGAGTATGACAGGAGTGGTGTTCAGCAGAACCATTTCCAGGTCTCCTGTGAACCCTTCAGGGATCCACTGGGGCTTTTGCATGGGAAACCAGTAAAGACAAACAAAGAATAATGTTGCTCTAGACAGAGGGAAAAAAATCCCCAAGATTCATCTGATGGGAAAGAAAAGCATCTTATTGTCACAGAATGGAAATTAGTTCTGAATTATTATTCAACATTCCTAAAACATCCAGCTTCCATACTTTATAGCACTGTTGAAAAGACAGGACAGATCAAACTTTCCTTTCTTTCAGCACACATTCCAGAAATAGTGGGGAAACCCCCACGTGTTGTATTTATGCAGCAGTGCCTTTTTGCTTCATTTTCTGACTTTTTCTCCTGCTTCCCAGTGCATCTGTGTGTATGCATCCAACACTAAAGCAGAAAGGTGCACTGATGAGCTCACTTGCTGTGGAGCATGAAGCCTGAGGGAGCAAGAACCCATCTGATCCCAGCTGCTGCATTACACAAACACCTAATTTTGAGCGCAGCCCAGCTAACGAATGGCACCGTTTCACACACATCTGGGGCTGCTCTTCAAAAGCCCAGGGAACACAGAACTGTGGACTTCAAAGTTTCTGTGGTTCCTTTTGAAGGTCCACCCTAAAATGAGTATCTCCTTCCCAGAAATCTACTCAACACCTTATGCTAATTTATTCAAATTAATGTCATATGACCCCCTGTAAAACAGAAATCATCTTCCATCTCTTACCACTAGGGTCTAAATCCAAATCTGCTGATTTAAAAAGAAACAAAGAACAAAATCCCAGCAGATTTGTGAGCAGTATTTGATATTGGGTTCTATAAATCCCCAATCAGATTGAACTGCATGTATAAGAATATGAAAGAAGGGGCTGATTAATAGCTTGTTGAAGTTAAGATCTCACTGCACAGCCAATGGAGGGATTCATTACCCAGATGAGAGGAATATGCTCTCATAGCACCAGGGCACTATTTCCCCATGGACACACGGTTGGACAGTTCAAACATCAGGACTGTTTTAAGAAGGGTGAGGAAGATGAAGGCCCGGAGGAGCAGCCACACATGGCTCAGGCTGAGGTCTGCAGCACAGCCAGGAGGCACAGGGACCACTGCAGAAAGCTGCAGTTCTGGTCCCTCTCCAACTTTCACAATGTTTTCAACTTCAGTTCCTGGGGATTATGTGTTACTTGGATATTGCAACGTCTGGGGCTGTGACCTGCCTGTTTGGGAATGGCAGGAAAAGACACAGACATTTCCCCCAGCTCTGGAAAGCATGAGGCAGGGCTCCAAGTTCAGTCTCCACGGCATTGTAAGACACGGCATTTTACATCTCCTGGGCCAAGCTGAAGGCAGCAGTGGCAGGACCAGGCTTGGGGACACACCTCCAGGCAAGGGAAGAGGTTTTCACCACTCCCATGTTCAGCTTGTCAGCAACACAGTGTAAGGTGATGTGCAAGGGCAGGAAGGACGAGAAGTAACCACTGATGGGACTGGTTTACAGGGGTCAGTGCCAGCTGAGGTGCAGGCCTTTGGTCCTAAGGGACCGGCTGAGCCCAGTCCATTATAGCCATATATCACAGAGCTCAACTGAGCTTTTAGGAGAGGGACACTGGAGGTGAGAGGGGTGTCAGACAGTTGATAACTGTCTGCACATGCAGAGATGTCTGGGAACCTTTCTTTAAGATGATGGAGAAGTTCAAGAGGAAATTTTCCAGAAGAAACACCTTCTCTGCCACCACTCTTCACATACAGCTGACCAAATAGGAGATGCCATGAGGGTGCAGCAGCAGCATATAGGCATTCTACAAACAAGAAAAAGCAAAAATCTCTTACAGGAGAGGGAAAAGAAAAAGCTGGACATGTCACTTGCTCAAACATAAGATGCTTAAATGACCTACAGCAAGAGCAAAGTAATTTTTCAACTAAGAAAAGCATAATCCCTTCTGCACAGCATACAAATATTCTCTTCACCCACAGCCAAAATGGGGACAAGAAAAACATAGTTACTTGGAAGCTCCTTGCTCCATTTCAGAGAGCAGTGATACACCTCCTTGTGCTAACTATCAGAGACCACAACTGCATGGACCTCCACTAAATTAGTCTTGGGTGATAATGACAAGTTGAGTTTTAATGAGCTGACATAGGCTCCGGCCAGCCCAAGCATTGCCAATATTTTTAAAAGCAGAAGCACTGGAACACCCCTGGGGCTGGAATATAAACAATCTGAAATTTATTCCCAGAAGAAGTTACTGAATTGCTCTGATGAGCAGTAGGTTGTTTACTGCCAGTTTTTATGAGTTTTTTGACATGAATCATCTGGAGGATTTGAAGCAAAATGAAGGAACCAATGAGCAAAAATATACAACCATTGCTGGGAAAAATTAAAGAAAAAAGAGAAACTAGCCTCCTTTCATCAACTTCAGTGAGCTAACAAACTTTTAAAAAAGCTTGAAACACACATCTCTCCTTTTCTGCCTAGGTTTGTGCTTCATGCTTTCAGGGGGGTGATAGGAGCAGAGTACCCTGAGGCTTGTTCTCTAGTCAACAGAAGTGAGCACACCCAGTAAGCACCACTGATTATGAGAAGCAGGTAGGAGCAAGTTTAGTATCTAAAATTAGGTATGATTATGGATGCTCTTCAAATTTTAAGTTTAAATTACATTAAGTGCCACGAATTTAGATGCTCTCTTTTGAGAGAGTCTGAAATCTACACAATTCATTATTTATGAGCCTAAGAAAACACCTTGAAATATGTTGTACGTACAGCTCTGCTTCTGTCCCTTTCCCATGGCATACACACTCCTGAGGCTCCCTTCCTGGACCTCTGGAAGGGAAGTTTTGAGCCAGTGTCAGCAGAGCCCTTCCCTTCCCCTCTGCATCATGTTCTTCAAAACTTCAAATGCTGAAAAGATGAAAAAAAAAAACCCAAAACATAAAACACCAAATCCTTCTAAGCAGCTTAAAGACAGACTGTGCACTGTCTGAAACTCTAAAATCAAGAGCTGTAATCTTCTGCAGCGTGTCCCTTCAGCACAAACTGCAGATAGAGGAGGAGACCTGCCTCCGGCCCTGATGGCTGCTCAGAATTAACAGGATTATCACAATTTCATCTTTTGGCACTTCCAGAGCAGTTCTCCACAGGCTCCAGGTGCTGCTTCAGCAAAGAGAGGGAGAGTCACACCTGATGTTTTCGGCTATTTGGAGAAGATGATGAATTATCCTAAACATGATCATCCCCCTGAGTATGAAAAGCACATGTACTCAGAGAGCTGCCCTATGCTTTCCAGAGCTGCTTCTCCATCCAACTCAATCTGCCTGTGTTAAAAAGCAGAAATACAGAGACCAAAAGAGGTGAGCTGGATCCTGCCAAGCTCTTGTTCTATTTCACTTTGCCTTTTTTAGAGGCAGCTTTGTCATTGCAAAGTTTCCGTCAACCCCCCATATCCCAAGATCAGCAATTCAGCACACGAGACCTTCAACAAGAATAGATTTAATTTCTCCAGGAAGAGAGAAACATGTTCCATAGCATCACCTAGAGTTTGGAGAGACCATTTCAGGTCAGACTGGAAAAAACCCTTCTGATGACACTGGCTGGGTACCCCAAAGCAGAGGTGCTCACCAGGTCAATAAGAAGTGAGGCACACAGCACCTGTCCGTTGCTTTTGCCTCTCTCTCCCATTTCTCAGGCTGCAGAAAGCTTCTGGGACATCATAGATTGATAGATCCTTAAGTGACCACAGACACTTCACTTGGCCAGTTTCTGTGAGCTGCTCCATTTCTCTGCTGCTTCCACCATGATTCCCCCAAATCAAGCACACTCATCATAAATCATTTCAGGGCCAACAGATGCCTTCAGGGGTGAAGTCTTCACAGAATCAGATAAGCTGCAGCAATGTTAAGGAAGGTTGCGGGCGATGCACACAGCACTGCAGAAGAGAAGCCGTGGGTGGGCAAGAGAGGGCTGCAGATACAGAGCCTTGGGAGGATGTCCAACAGTGCCTAGCCCAATCCCAGGCACCTGGCACCAGCTGCTGTG
The DNA here is from genome assembly GCA_027560015.1 of Chloroceryle amazona. Taxonomy (NCBI): domain Eukaryota; kingdom Metazoa; phylum Chordata; class Aves; order Coraciiformes; family Cerylidae; genus Chloroceryle; species Chloroceryle amazona. The sequence goes on from JANHFX010005505.1 coordinate 56,208, forward strand.
GGGACAAGGTCCTGGGCAGAGGACTTCTCGCCATGCATAGCTTGCTCTTAGCCAGCTATCACACAGGCTGCACCCAGTTCATTTCAGTAACATGGAATGAGGTGCATGCACAAGGACCACAGCCCAGTTTATAGAAGTAATGTTGGGATCACATGGGTGATGAATTAGGGATTTAACTGCTCCGCACAGTATAACATTTCGGGAAGAAAAGGCACATCACCTTGGCTGTGTGCTTCAGAATTCAGAAAGCACAGCTCCTGGGTTTCAGAAAGTACAACTGCATGCATTTAAAGAACTATACCAGCAGGCACCGCACATCAAGATGAAAATTTGTTACTGACTCTCATCAAAGCAGTCAGGAATTACAAAGTGCCTCCCAACACCAGGGTGCCACCCTGCCAAACTGGCTACAGCACCCCAATAAACAGCTATGGATATTCAAATGTATTTCCCTTTGCCACCTGGACATTTTCCTTTTCCTGCAGCAGCCAAAACCCTCAGGAGAGACCTGTTCCCCCTGTTCAGAGCACAGACAGCAGCTTATCTCTGTGTACCTCTTAGTTTGGTAACTATTAACACAGCTCTTTCTGTAGATTTTGTGGTTATGGAATGGCACGAAACCCACTCCTCCCTAAACACTTTCCACTTTCTTATTGCTCAGTGCAAAGAAAAGCCAACAACATATGGCAGGAGTAGCCCAAACTGAGCTACACTTTCCTCCAAGAAGGTTGTGAGATAGTCTAAGATGGCAAGCCTTGTATTTCCCAAATTCGGGAAGCAACTGGGTATTTGGACCGTGGCATTTGCACTATGGGATACAGAACAACCTCTCTAACCCACACTTGTTCATATGTAATGTGACAACAGGTGGAAATGGTTCAATCTACAATGGCAGGCTACATCACCATTTGCAATCTACCTCTACTGGCCATTTTCCAGTAGCCATATTCTCACACCCCAAAAAAAAATGGCACAAAGAGTATTGATGAGGGAAAGGGTTAATGGGAAAAACTGTATTTTGTTTCATTAGGAATGGGACTTAGGTTTTACTTTATTTTTAAGGTTACACTAAATTAAAGGTAATCCTAATAAAGGAACAGTTTCATCCATCTAAAACTTGAATATTAAAATAAATGGAGATTTGTGCTACACAGATACAACTGCACTCTCTGGTCTGTGCAAACACCAGTCAATGAACAGAAGTTCAGATGGAAATGATATGGTTAAATTTGCATTTCTTCGTGCTCAGAAAGAGACTTACATGTATGACACAGGAAAGAAAGGAACGACACTCGTTGGGTTTCTCCTTTCAAAGTGCTTGATCTAAAAGGATATTTAAAAAACCCTCAGTTATACAAGACAGAGTTGCATGTGAGCTGAAAATAAAAATAGTTAAAGGTTGGTATTATAATGAAAAAAAATTAAAAAGCAAAACCATACAATTCTGGGTTAATGAAACACATCTTGAATGTTTCCTAAATAATGACAGCACTGCCCACTCATTGTCTCATCTGCAGAAATGTTGTGAGCCTTTTCTAGCCACTTCTCTGTGCAGGTTGCTGACCCATCCACACAGATCCAAGATAAGTTTCTCAACTCTGATGCAAAATTTATTCTTTCTGAGGTGTTTTGGAGAGACATTCACATTTCAGAGCGTGGTCCTTGGACCAGCACTGTCCTCTGGCACAGGTACCACCCCACCTATCTGAATGGAGGTGATGCAAAGCTGATCAGCAGCAGCTGAGCTACATCTGCACAGGGGACGGAGTGTTTGTGACACAAGACCAGGCACCCCATTAGCTGCAACACACTGCCTGTGGACAAAGCTACGCGTGCTGTGTCTGGAGTCAGCACCCCTCAAACCTTTACCACTGTCAGGCATGGCAGGAGTGATTAAGCCTGAAAACTCACTAGGAAAATGATTTCAGACATCAAGCAGTAAATGCTGAGCCTTGTCACCTCAAGCCACAGTAGCCTGGAATAACACCATGTCATGAACCAAAAGCCTTAAACGAGTCAGCTGTTCAGAGAAGCCACTCACTCCTCCACCAGCGGCAAAAAGCTGCTCTCCAAAACCCTGCTTTTGGGGTCAGTGGCTGGAGCGGGACTAGAGACAGAGACTTCCTGAGATGTTTTGAGTGTGAAAAGACCATTCCCACTGCACAAAAGGCTGATCTTGGTCTGCAGAAGGCAACATTCCACTTCTCCCCCCCATAATACAGAGATCTGCTCTCTCTGAGAGGCTGCTGATGAGCAAAGCCACTGGTACTGATGGGGCAGGCACAACCAGCAGAGATCCAGAGCAACAGGCCATTTGAAAAAGGTCAGGATTTACACTGGTCTGACAACACCTTTGCCAAATTTTAGCCTGACTCGAATTAACAGTGCGCAAGAGACACTAAGCCCTGGGAAGTGAATGCTACCTGTGGGAAGTTCATCAGAGCTTAGAGAGGGGTTTTTGCAGAGGCAGAGATGTCACATCACTTCTGTAATCCATTTATCGTTGGTAAAAAATACTCAGACTGGCACACAGAGTCGCAGCCTATAAAGGTTAATAATTCTCTGGGGCTTTGAAGGAGATAGTTTCCCCCAAGTCTGAAAATATCAAGATGGAGATGCACCAAAATCTGAATGTGTTTTAGCAATACAATATTAACTTAAATTGGGTACTAAGTGCGGAAAGGTAATACCTGACCTTGTTTGTACAGAAGTGCTCTCATTTCACGCTTAAGTCAAAAATGCATTCAAGAGAAACAAAAGGGGGATTAAGTGTTCTCCTGTAATGCTCCTGTATCATGTTTGCTAACATTGCTGGATTAATAAAGGAACAGGATTTTATTACATGCATGAGAAATTTAGTACAAAATTAAATTAATATATCTATTTGTATTACTGAAACAGGGCAAAACACAGAAAGAGCAGCATGTTTGAAGTGGTGAAAGGGTAATGTATTTCTTCAGCTACAGATGTTTAGATTAGTAATGAAGGTAAAAAGAAACTGTTTTGTTCCCCTTTAAATGTAACTCACCCTTTTTCTACATTCAGAACAGCTATGAGACGGAACAAACAAACAAATCTATTTCCTGCCCACAGCCTATGGCAACTTAAATGTCCAAGCTTGCGAAGATTATAAAGGGACTCCGAGAACATTATGCAAACCAGAAAACAAGCTAGTTTCTTTCTGCACAGCTACAAACCAAACCCCCCCAGCTTTATATGAAGGCATTTAGATAAGGCACATTCCTAATGAAAAGAGAAAAAAATAAATGTGTAATTGGATGATGTGGCATTATGGTATTATTCTGAACAGTGATGCAAAGCTGCACAAAGATAAAACAGCTGTCAGATAATCTTCATGATTAATTCCAAAAAGCTTTTGCATTCAGATCTATTGCTCTTACAAGACACTAAATAACAAACTAAAAGTCATGAATTAAAAAGCCAGAACAGTTCCAGAGGGAGAGCAATGCAGCTTTGTCCTCCTTTCAGAGTGAGAAAAACAAGGTTTGCTGCTGTTTAACCTTTGACTTCAATAGCTCCTTTGAAAAAAGAAATGTGTAAAACTACAGACATTTATTTCTAAAATCCACTTAATATGTGCTTGTTTTGACTCAAGGAGGACTAAGCAGACGTCATGTTGGACTTTCAGCTCCAAAAACTATGCAAATCCAGCTAGGGGCATTAAATTAGATCAAGTCAGTGTCTGAAGCTAGCTCCTGGTTGGTGGAAGCAACTCCTCACTACTACCTCATCTGACATAATCCCTCAGCACCCCAAACTAATGCCTCAGTCCTGAGCCCAGAGCCCCCCAGGAGAGCTCCAGGGCCCTTGCCAATATGAGGAGCCACTCAGTGACCATCAGCCTCATGTGCTTATGAAGCCACAGCAGCTCCGTTCAGGAGGAGCACAGGTAAAAGTAAATGCAACAACAACACGAGTTGTGCTAGAAAACTTTTTCATCTGCATTTCAAAGTTCATTACAGACAAAATGCACTAAAGTGCAAAAAAGTTTTAGGTGCTATACACAACTGTTGTTTTAAAGATTGATGCTACATCTGCTGTTCCTTCAGCAGGAACTGTCAGTGTGTCTCAGCTGCCAAGGCTTTGAGTGACTGAGGGATTCCACCTAGTCCTGGTTTGAGTGCTTTGTTAGATCCCCTCCTGTAATTAATCCACTGAGCACTCATTTTCCTGCCCCGACCCTAAACCCTGACACACTTCCACCCCTGGAAGACCCATCATATGCCACCAAAAGGGCCCATCAGCAGATGAGCTGCAGCCCCCAGCAGCTCCCTTGTCTGCTTCTACTGAAACAGCTCTGCAAAGCCCCAGGTAACAGAGGCCTTCAGCAACAGCAATCCAATACCACTCCAGGCTTGTTTCTGTATATCACAGAAACATTTGTGTTTAAAAAATATCCTTTAAGAAATATTCTTGTGAAAAATATTAATGCAGAAGGAAATTCTCCAGGCTTTTCCATTTTAAAATTTCCACTCTGCAACCTTTGCTTTCCCACTCAGGCTGAAGCTGTGGAGGTGTTGAGCTGCGATCCCTCTGGCTGCAGCTGTGCTCTTTGCAGGGACCGACTCAGTGTTACGAAGTCGACCAGCTGGCAGCTGGGATGCTGGGTCAAACTGGGCTGATGCTTCTAACCCAGCTCCTCTGGGCAGTCTGCACAGCTATACTTGGGGTCAGTTTGTTGCACAGGAGCTTTAAACAATAAGTAAACAACTCTGGGACACATGAAGAGAGCAAACTGCTGTGGGGGGAGCTTGTCTGGGACCAGGAGAACCAGAGCTCACCTGTGGCTTCATGGAGACTGCTGTAACACGGTCAGAAAACCCCAGAGGGTGACATGAATGTCTCCATAACAGCTTCAGCAGCCACAGTGTTTGACTTTGCAGTCTCTATTTTTCCTTCACTGTTTTCCTTTTAGTACATACCTCAACCAATTGAAAAATTAATTAAATTTCACCTTAAAAACCTCACAATTTTTATGTGAAACAGACTCAGGATTTCCAAGAGGTTTGCAGGAGAGCACCAAGTCCCATTGATGGAGAGCTGCTCGAGCAGCAAGCACCTCAAGAACACCACCATTGGCCCATTGCTGAATCAATCCCTGCACATTCCCATGACTGCTCTTGTGATGGGCTGATAACCCCTTTAAAAAACACCATCCCTAGGATCTGATGGAGTGCATCCCCAGCAATGCCTTCTGCTGCTATCCTACTAAACAACATCTGCTATAAATAAGCATGTTTCATCAATAATACATGAAGAACATATTCAGTGCGGGTTGTAAAACAGATGTATATATTGAACCATCCAATAATTTCCATGAAGAACAAATGTACTCAAGTAATACTGAAGCAGTAATCACACAGTGTGAAAGACACTATAAATAGTTTTTAAACTTGGGAACATTTTAATTTTTTCACCCCCTTTTAAAATTTGTTGCTGTCCTTATTCTGTGTCATTTTTGTTGGTTTTCACTTTATCATTCTCCGTGCTTTCAACACAAAGAATGCTTGATCACTTCTTCTAAAAGCCACCAATAAGAAAATTAAATTCGTTTGGCATCACTGCACAGGATAGTTGCATAACAAGCCAAATATATATAGAAATTCCATTCCATGTGTTTACATAAGAGCTCAGAATAACACCGATGTAAAAAAAAAAAAAACACAAACCCCAAAAAACCCCCTCGAACTCAATTTACAAACCAGCCCTGCAGTGCTTTTGTGTCTGATAACTTGGAGCAAGTGAATCAGCTTACTAGTGGTACACAGTTTAATATTATTCTTGCACTATTTACATAACTGGAAAAGAAAGATTAAAAATTGAAGGGGCAAACGTGTGTAGAAGGATGATGTGTTTATCTTAGATACTCTTCCTAGCCAGAAAGACTCTCACAGAAGCTGGTGCTGTAATATACTCCAAGCTGTCTGAAATCTCTCCTAGTTTCTTGTATTCATTCAAATTGACATGCACTCTTAGATCAGGCTTCCACGGACATTTTCTGCACCCTCAGTGGTCTTAGTTTAATGCTTGCAACACAGAACAAGAAAAGCCAAGTTTGCTCTGCATACCTTGAAGTCACTATGTCCTCAGAAAGAACAGGAAGGACATGAAATCCAGGTTTCCAGTAATTTAATGCTTCTTTACCTTGCTGTTTTAAAAATCAGAAGCACAGAGAATAAAAGCACCCTGGCAGACAGAGCAATGGGCTTGAGAGGGTTATTTGGGAGAGAGTTTTATTGGTTCAAATCCACCATGTATAGCTGCAGTCTGAAGGCAGGTAAATTTGTAGATGAGTACAAACTGGAAAGCGCTGCTGAAAAAAAATCAACAAGACAGAAAACCAAATCATCTACTGTCATTGAATAGGCCTATTCCTTTCCTTGCCCAATTCATCTGCAAAGAAGTTGTTTGGGTTTTTTTAATGTGTAGATAGATGTGTAAAGGCACACTGTGGAAGTAGAAATAATCACTTGTTTAAGCACTTAAAATTAATGTCAGGTGCTTCAGAGACAGTTACAGTGTTGACTACAAATTATTTTTCCATGGGGTGCTGCTAAACTCAAATGGGAGTTTTCTTATTGAAATTCTTTCAAATTATTCTTCTGATCCCAACTGAGCAAGTAAAACTCTGAAGACACACCAAGAAGCATTGCCAATTAAAAGAACACGTCTGTGTAAGAGCAGGAGTAGGAAGAGGAGCTGCAGGCACCCGCAGCCGCCTTCAGAAGTGGAAAGCTGCCATTGCACATCTGCCTTTTGCTGACTGTTGTCCTCACACTGGAATGAGCAGCAGCGAGAGCTGACGATGCTGTGATGTGCTTCAGTGTAAAGCTACATGTCAAAGCCCACAGCATGTCAAAGATGTTATCTGGTCCTAACCTCCCATCTTCAACTCTGAAGACTGAGTAGCATAATCATACATCTCCAAAGTGTTCCCACAATCCAAAATAAATTTATTAAGTCTACTTAAAATTTCCATGCTATTTACCCAATGGCTTTTTTCTTAAAAAAAAAACAAAACAACAAACCAATTGTGCAAGATCTTTATTATTTTCTCCTAAATAAATATATTGTGAAATAAGGGGGGGAGCAGGGGGGGGGAATCCCACAGTGCAAAAGGTGAACAAAGCATTTTCAACCCCTCCCCAATAATTCTAAACCAGCTTTTCCATCCTCCAACCTAGAGCAGTTCAGAATCAGGTCCCTGCACAGCTACACACATTCATTTCTGGGTGCGTGCCCCCTTGCACTGCCCTCCTCAGAAGTCATGTGGAGGTTATTCAGCAGCTACAATGCCCTGCTCAAGCACCCAGCAACCATTTTGGCAAGAAACACTTCCATAAGACATTACAAAATATAGATATAATGGCTCTTCTAATAGCAACACTTTGTAAAACAACTACTTGATGTTTTGGAAACAGTCAGGATAGCCAAAAATCATACAAGTCTAAGACCCCTACATAGTCATAACAAAGCACTAAAGAGGACAGTGAAAATGTTGGGGGGGCTGTTTGGGGGTTTTTCTTTGGGTCTTTTTTGGTGTGGTAAGTTTTTCCATCTGTTTGGTGTTTAAAGAAGGGTGAGCCTGCTGGTTGGGATTCTTACACAGAAACAGTTATTAAAAAGCAGCCACCAGCCAGGCTTAGTTTGTGTATGGGGCCAGTAATGAGTGACCCAGAGGAGAAGGACCTGGGACTGGACACCCTTTAAGAAGGGCACCCAGCGCCTGCTCTCAGAGGACATTCAGAGCCTGGGACACTAAGTAGGGAGAGGACCTATCACTTCATTTCAATCACATGTAAAATAATTTTATGAATAAAATGTCGCTTCTCAAACACCATTAAAATTTGAGTGTTAGTTTAACCTAAGTATCCTCTGCACTCTTGATGGAGAGCAGCGTTCAGCAGTACTAACAGGCTTTTGTGATTTGGTTGGTTGTTTTTAACTAAGCTACATTTAAAGTGCATTATGTTAACATTACTACCTGAACCTGTCCCAGTAAGTTGACCATTTAAACGCACCAGTTGACAATTCAGCCAGGCAAATAAAAAAAAAAAATTGATCTTCCTTTCTTCTCTAGGATGGAGAAGGAGGATGAGGTTAAAAACTCATCATCTAGCATCCAACATGGCATGCAGGTTTGTTTTCTTGAGCAGAACTGGTTAGAATAAGGCAAACTTCTCCTTGTCTAAGGTAAAAAACTACAGGAGGTCAAACAACTAAACCACACCAGGAAAGACAAGAGAAGCTCCAGCTTTAAGAAACAGAGCAGAGTGGTTGCTGAGACCAGAGCATGAGGAACAGCAGCAAGTACTGCACCATGGAGGGACCAGGAACACTGTATTTAATATTTACATTCAAAAGCTAGTCAGACAAGATGGTGTCAACCACAAACACATTTTTTAACTATAAAACCAGTGTAAGGATCACCCGCAGGAGGTACAAAGAAAATTACAGACCATTTGGAAACAGGAAAACAGCACCCTGAATGGGACCAGTAAAATTTACTAGTAAAGTGCCAAATAAGTATATTGTTTTGTGTTTAATAAGTGCTGGAAGTATGCCAGAATGCGAGACCCTACCAACCTGGCCCTGAAAGTTTCCTGTGCATCACCAGCAACGCACTCTGGTCAACACTTTCTCACATCTGGAGGCAGATGGTTCTCTACTCATCCTTTATTGATAAATCTTCAAGTATAGTAAGTGTGCTTCTTGCTTCCAAGATACCAGAAGCTAGAAAGCAAGTAATAAAGATTAAAAAAAAATTAATATTAAACTAATATGAAAATGTAATTACACCAGGGGCACCAGCATTACACCCAGAAGTACATAACACTGAGACAATCCCCATGCTGCCCTGGCATAAGAGTTCAAGATGAAGCATCTCTGGGGAGCTGAAATCCCTTCAGCTATGCTATATTAAGATGTTTCAACTGAAAAGTGTTAGGAAAGGTGAAATACTAGATTTGGGATTTATTCAGGAGAGAACATAGTCTTGGTTGCAGATTTATGAGATTTTTTTTATTTTTAAAATGATAGATATCTGGAATTAAATTATTTTCCAACAGTCAAAATCCTCCAACCACTTCAAATATAAGTCAGTTGAATCTCTGACTTGAGAAGAGCTTCTCTTTCCAGAACAGTGAGCCCTCAAGGGTCATCACACTGTCACTTACTCCTTGTATTGTACCAATCACATGCACATCTCTGCCAGCTTTCCAGCATAGATAAAGGCAGGTCCAGGGACAGAGCTCATCCTATGCTTTCATTCTTCTGATCTCTCCCTCTGCAGCATCTGGATCCAAAATATGGTCTAAAATAGAATTTAATTTATTTCCTGCTGGACAGTAATGGAACAAACGGGCCCATGGAGATCAGACCAGTCTTCTATTACTGCACACACATTAAACATTAAATCAGCTATACTCCCTTCTCCTCATAGAGGTATTAAAAATGCACAGAACATTTCCAATTTGAATTCCAGAATTATCCATAACATTCTCAAAGGGGGTTATTTTTTCAGATGTTACCATGTCATTTCCCTGAGCAACTTCTTAAACTTTTCCCTCATCCATTTCTGTCTGGTTTGCTTCTTACCAGGTACAAATTCCTTGCAAAGCAGGCAAATTCTGCCACCCCAGGCTCCCCCCACACAGGACAAATGAAAAGCACTCTGGGCATGGCTGACTTTATCTCAGTACTACATGAAGCTTCATGGAGATAGCAGAGAAATTTGCTACAGTCTCAGCACTGACCCCTAACCCCTGCAGCCATTGCCCCAGTTTGTTCAGGGTGTTGGTAGAGCACATTTGCAGACCAAGGCTTCAGCCACGTGTTAGTACCATAACAGACAGCAAAAGTCCTTGCTTTCAGATGGCTCACCCAGCAAGATCCACAACTGATTCCATGGCAGGGGGTTCCAAGACTCACAACTATCTCCAAGGCAGAGCACTGCTTTCCAGAACTAGGCTCTTACCCATGTGATTGGTAGTCTGCTCAAGGCATCATGCAATGTTTGGCTCTTAGAGAAACCTGCTCTTCCCCTCTCCCTCAGGGACCATCAACACCCCCTGCACCAGAGCTGTGGACAAGGAGAGCCAGAAGCAGACTGCTTGAAGTCTGCATACAAAGGAAAAAGCCAAAATAAGGAGGCAAGAAGAGGACATTCACCTCTTACCCAGGGATAAATGTCCTTAGCATATGCACAACCAAGCAGACTATCTCTACCAGCAGCCAAGCCGTTCTCTGTAGAGCAGAACAAGTGTGGCCTCACCCCAGCACCATTCCCTGTGCCAACACCCCCATCTCTTGAGGGATGCAAAGGGGCACCTGAGTCATGGAGCTTGTGGGAACTGCAGTCTTTGGACACCTTGGGCATTTGCAGAATTTGGCTGAGAACAGCCTGCCCGTCCAGGTGCTATGCAGGGAAGGAGATGGGGCCACAGACATGCACCTGTAACTATATAATGTTTTGTGGTCAAGAAAATAGACAACCCCACCCCCCCTTCCCCAAACTGAGGGGATGAATAAAGTTTCTTCTCTGTACAGCTCTGTTAGATGTTACATCATCAGGCATGTAACTATTGATGTGACTTCTCTGTGTCCATGAAAATCAGTGCTTTCCAATATTATCCAAATGGATATGCCTGACTCCAAAAATAAGTTATCTAAACCCACTTCACTGATCAAAGCTACTAATTCATCTGTAGCAACTCCTGCTGTATAAGGTTTTGCAAGTCCATGGGATATTCTCTCTACATTTTTTCTTTGTATGAAGACATTTATCTTCTGGATTAATTTTGAAAGTAATTAATGTACAACTCTGTAGCATGATGAATATATAAAAATTAAATTTGGATTATTTAGGCATTGCACTAATGACACCATTACCGAGGAACAGTAAGGATCAAATTTATGAATTACAGCCACACATAACTGCAATCAACCACAACATTTCAATGTCACATTCAATGACATCAAAGAATTATACAGACAATGCATTTCAGAAGACAGGCAAGTAAAAGCCTGATTTTTGCTGTTCTCCTGCATCTGGTCAATGAGATCCCAAGCACAGACCCCACCAGAAGGTTATTTGGTGTACCCTTACTTTAGGGGAAGGACAGAGCTCTAAACACACCCTGCCCATGAAGCCCCATCTTTACTAATGAAGGAGAAGGTTTAGGGAGGGAAGGGAAAGTAGAACACTCACAATAAACAGGAAATTCAAGTAAGGGAAAGGCTGAATACCTTCCTCTTTTCAAGCTGTCATCAGAGAAGAACTAATGGCCCCGCTGGTCTGTGGGATGTTCACATCCACACAAGGAGGACAGAGATGAAAGCTCTCTGTGCTCTGCATTTCAAACTGAACCCTTGCCATCCTCTGGTGATTTACCCACCCTTGAGTCAGCAACTCCCACCAGACTACTTGATCCAGATAGAAGTCTCACCACACAGACACTAAAGGGCTCCTTTCTCAAGTCTCAGGCAGCAAGAAACAGGTGCAGTCACCATCATCCTGCTGATGCCCTCACCATGGGCCACAAGTACTGCTGTTCAAAGGAAGCAGCCACTCACACCTGCAGCAGAGCCACACAAAGAGCATGGCAAACCTCTGCAGATGATGTGGGAAGAGGAGTTTGCTGGGTTGCATGGAAGGAGCACACCCTCACCCATCCCACCAGGAGCTGGAGTGGCAAGAGAGGAGGTCCAGTCCAGTCACAAGCACCACAGCCAGACCTCAGCCTTAACAACACCACCCCATTGATGTGGCACCTGAGAAGAATAGTCCATACCCGCTTTGAGGGTCAATGCAGAGCTCAGAGTGGAGAGCAGAACGCTCTGTTCCTCTGCCATCCAGCTGTCCCAAGGCACCATTTCTTGGGCAAACTTGGCACCAGCTCCATTCCCTGAGCCAGAGATGCAAGTGGTCAGACCTGCAGACCATCCTCCTCTCCAGGATAGGGCTAACACTGCTGCTGATTTGGCACAGTTTGGGCTGAGGGCTCTGTAGTGACACTGTGAGGGTACAGAAGAGGAACAAGAGTATGCCCGATGAATGCTGCACTTTCAGGGGACTAGGACCTCACTGAAGGACATGGAACAGAATTTGGAGGTGGGGAGAGCAGCTCCAAAACAAAATGTCTTCTCTATTTAAGGCAACAGAAATACCAGCCCCATGCTGTTTACAGCTTGCTAGTTTATATAGTTTTAATTGCAATCTGTTCTAACCTCAGATGCTTTAATATTAAAGTCTCTGTTTGCAAGGTTACTCCACCTGCTGATAAGCATCAATGTTTTATTTTTATTTTTTAAAAAACTTTACCAATAACAGAATTGCTTTCAAACCTCCCAAAAGGTTAAGTTCTACTCTTCCAAGCTTTTCTCTTATTGATATTTCCACTGTGAAAGGAGTTCATGATGGTGTTACTCAAGGTTACTGTTAGGAATCCCTGACTTCTGAAGGGATGTGGGCATAAAGAGGTGTGGAAGAATACAGTGGCCTCTTGCTGGGAGAGCAGCAAACCTTGACCAGCCATGACAAACAGTACACTGCAGGTGAGTATGTAGCTCACCCACAAGGTCTGAGGTTTTGTCAAAATCAATTTTACACTGCCCTATTAAAGTCACCTTCCCGTGGACAGAGTAATGACAACACCATTGTCCCCAGACCACACCACTTTTCCAGATGTGTAGCACAGAGAGAGAGATCAGCAGCCCTATGTCCATCAAGCCTGCCTGCTGTGGGTCACACAAAGCTGAGTTTAGCATCACACCCCAGCAGTGCTTGAGGTGCTGCCCACCGTGGCCAGCTTGCTCTGGAGCTCTCAGAGACACTCATAGGGATGGCAGCAAGTCTTGAGAAAACACCACCCCCATCTAAGGAGAAGCACATTAAATCACCTCCTCTTCACCAAAACACTGCTCTACAGCAACAAAACCCTTACTGCTGGCAGCCCCTCATCCTCCCACTTGTCCAATGGTCAGCTAGGGCCAAAGAAGAGTATCTTCAGTATGTGGTCCTCAGTTTTATCTTGCTTTTGAGCTTTTGTAGCAGCAGATAAACCATCTGTTAATAAAACAACTTACAGACACAGACAAACATTTATTTATCTTCTTTCAAGAGCACTGTTTTATTGACTGATTGTATCTACAGAAGTGGAATGAAAGCACAAACACTGTAAATCCTTCATGAAAAGGAATATTTTTGTAAACGTGGGTAAAAAGGCAACTTCAAGAAAGATAACATGCAGAATGAAGAGGCAGGAAATAAAAAAAAAAAAAAAAAAAAAAAAAAACAAAAAAAAAAAAAAAAAAAAAAAAACAACAAAAAAAAACCAAGAACATTCTCAACACAAAAAACAGATGTAGCCTGTGAGCTTCAATAATTTTCAGCTCCTGATGTCACAGCAACTGCTGCCTTTTGAGGCAGTGACAGAAAGTTTAAACTGTGCCAAACAAGCCCCAGAGCACACAATATATTTACCCCAACTTATTGCTGGAGTCAGCCCTCTTAAATAAGCAGTTCCGTGAACCAGAGCATTTTTAAGTAGCTGTTCCAGAAAAAGTGCATCCTAATCCCCAGTCTTTCCACTGCCCTCTTTGTGGGTCCTTCTCCGACAGGTAAGCTGATTATCTTGCCACTCTATGAACCTGCTGCTTAGTACTCCCTTTTCTACATGAGAATCTGGTTTTTGCAAGATTTAAAGACATTCCATACCACAAGAGCCCCTGACCCATCACACCAGGCTGAAATCGGCCTGAAGACCCTGACAGAACAGAGCAGGGATTACATGGCCTGTGCAGAGGAACAAGTGGCAGAGTCCATTGTGGGAATGTCCCACACCATCCCCTTCTTATCCTGGCAGGGTCAGTCCTGCTCCAAGCTCCTTGATCTCAGGGGCTCCTGCCTGACTCCAGGGCAGCAGAAGATTATTCACCCAGTGGAGTGTTCCCCTGTTCTTCTTCTCTGCCAGAAACCTTTCAAGCAGGAATGTTTCTGTTCTGTACAGCCCGGTGATAAACCCAGGCAGGCCAGGTACGAGCCAGGAGGGCACTGGAGTTTCATAACTTAAACACTGTTTAATTCTTTCTGATGAACAGCAGGATGCAGTCATAAAACAATAAATCACAAATATTTCAACACCTATTCCAAAACATGAGTCCCAGAGATGACAGAGGCTACCAAGAGTCAAAGAGCAGAGCATGAAGTGCTTGGTGATTGCATAAGTGATGGCAGAGGAATACCTTGTACTCGAAGGAAAAGGCTGAAGAGCTGTGAGGAGTGACACTTTGGGTCTGTCTGCCAAGCTATGGGATGAATGCTTGCTGTCAAGTGGCTGCTAATGGGGTCTGGGTTCTGCTAGAGACTTCTCTCCCTCCCCTCCCCTAATAAGTTAGCTGCAGTGTTAAATCAAATGTGGGGTAGCATAAAGATATTGTGGTTTTCATGTTACTTTTCTGGCAGGTACAGCTGGTCCTGGGTGATCATTGACACCATCATCCCCCTTATCTGGAGAGGAGGATGCAGTTTCTCCTGGCAGGAGGTGAGCTCCACCTGAACAGCGGACTGCAAGCAGTGCCAATTTCAGCTGGATGTTCCTGTGCCACCCAAAACAGCACATCTCGTGTGATCTGATATTGCCATGGAAACAGTGGTCCTATATAGGTCATCCCATCCTGTCCTAGGACTGCTGCTACAGCTTGAGAGCTTGCTCAACCTCACATCAAGCAGCTCAGGATACCCTGCTGGAGGCGACTCAAGTCTGCTGCAGCCCCTCATCATTACAGGGGGTGCAGACATTGGTCACAGGGTAGTCAGTCATAGTGACAAGGCATCAGGACTTCTCAAATAACAATTAGACACAGCTGAGCTGGGCAACCTCCAGCTCCCTTAAGCAAAACTCATGTACCAGGGACGTGGCCCACTCATAGCAAGGTTTTTCATAGAAAATACAAATATACATTAAAAAAAAGTCTTGGTATCACATTTGAGTGCTCAGAGCTGAATTCAGGTAGCAGATTTTAAGCAGTGTTTGGTAAAAAAAAAAATTAAAAAAACCCAATAAATACCTTTCCATGCCTATGTGCTAACCTGAGGCAGATCTCAGCAATCCCCTCTGCTGTTATCTACTGCATGTTATAATTAATCTAGAAATATTTCTCCTTTGAGCTCATGAAGCCCATCCATTAACCCAGCATTGCCAGGGCACCACTAAACCATGTTCCTCAGCACCCCATCTCCACGGCTCTGAAACCCCTCCAGGGATGGGGACTCCACCACTGCCCTGGGCAGCCTGGGACAGGACTTGACAGCCCCTGCAAGGGAGAAACTGTTCCTCAGGTCCAACCTAAACCTCCCCTGGTGCAATTTAAGGGCAGTTCCTCTTGTCCTATCGCTTGTTCCTTGGGAGCGGAGACTGACCTAACCTGGCTCCAACCTCATTTTAGATAGTTGTAGAGAGTGAAAAGGTCTCCCCTGAGCCTTCTTTTCTCCAGGCTGAACAGCCCCAGGTCCCTTGGCTGCTCCTCACAAGACTTATGGTCTTGACCCTTCCCCAACTTCATTGCCCTTCCCTGGACGTGCACCAGTTACACAGTGTCCTTGTAGTGAGGGCCCAAAACTGAAAATGGACCAACAAGGATCAAATCCACAACAACCCTCCCCAACACTTCAAGAGACTTCACAAGAAGAGCCTGGAAAGGCAAACACTGGTGCCACTGGCTGCCTGCTGCGGCCGTACACTTGCTATCCTGCAAGCTTGGCACAGCAACCCACACGTTTCGCATTCTTCCACCACCTTTGATGTAATCAGACCTCCATAGATGTCAAAACCTGCTTCAACCAAGACATTTGTACAAACATGGAGTTTACACAGGGGGAACATCTTAAAGCAAACTCCAGTAAAACTTAGGAGACGTCGGATACACAGGCCATCAGCCCTGCATCAGTGCACAATGTCAAACACAGAGGCACATACTTTGCTTTTTCCAGGACAGCATCTGGCTGCACAAAAGTTACATGAGCAGATAAATTTGGCTCAGTTTGCTATGGAATAAAACCCTCCTGTTTACTTTTTCCAAGATAAGCTTATATCAGGGGAAGAGAGAGAAAAAATGAAGTAGAAGCATGGCCATGCCTTGAGAAATTGATTAAACCTGTACATCTCATTAGCACCCTGAAGGGTGGAACAGCTTTACTGATAGAGATGTAGCATTCAACATGTCAGGCCAGATCAATCATTGCAGGTGTTTCAGAGTTTAAAGAGACAAAACCAGACCTCATAGAAGCAAATTCAGAGCAGCTAAATGTTGAATAGCCCTGGAAAACCCAGAGTGAGAAGGTGGAGATGCCAAAGGAGTTGTTATTCCAAGTCAAACAGGGATAAGTAGCAGGTAGAGGGCTAGGACTGGTCTCTCTATTTTGGCAACAAGAGCTGGGGAGATGGAGATGAGGACCATAAAGGGGGACTTGTATCAGCAGCCCCTTGTCCTGTGCTTCATGGATGCATGTCTTTAACCTTGGAAATCCACAAGACAGAAATGACCAGAGAGACGGGTTAACATTCCTGTACTAAAAACAGTCCCATGACACTCATCTCCCAACCTTTCTTCTCTACTTCTTTTCCCAGATGCCTTCTCCAGCAGAAGGAAATTGCTGCCTAACCTCTTGGTGCTCTTCCAGGGTATTTTCATACACAGAGAAAAGGGAAATTGCACACAAGTCTGGATGATAGAAATACCCACTGCTTTATCTGTTCCCTTAGCCTGACGATCAGCTCGCTCACATTTTTTCAGATGTTCTTCATTCAATTTCTACTTTTAAGATTAAAGCAAACATCACCTTAACGCCCAGCAGAAACAGCTCAGGATAAATCTGCTGTCACTGTAGAACCACTGTATCTAATTTTGTCTGCCCCAGCCCAGTGGGCCCTCTCTCTTCTGGGCTCCATTTTGACGTACACAGCTTTGTTTTTCTGCTGGCAAGCAGCAAGTTACAATTTGAAGGCAAAACCTCTGCAGAGAAGACACCTCTGCAGAAGAGACACCTCTTCACCGGCTCCCATCAGAGCAGCTCTGCAGGCCCTAGTGCCTGGTAGAGCAGGAGCTCCGTACAACCTCCCTGGGATGGACTGGATTGTAGAAGAATTTAGGGAGAAAGAATAGTTGGTGCAAGTATATAGCTGTATTACAGACACCGTCTGTGCTACTGTTAAGAAACACCCACCAAAATCATGAAAAGTTGAAATAGAAGTTAAAAAGTTACAAAACTGGCTCAAAGATCCAAAAGTCTGGGTTTTTTAACTCAGAAAAACAATGGTTACCAAGTGAACAAGGACAGTCTCCACCAGTAATTTTTTCTTGGTAGCCAAGTCAGCAATATGAACAAACACAAGGCAAAGCATGGCAGGAAGGCCTTACCAGACCAAGCAGAGCATTGCACAGACAGGACTGGACCCAGGCACTGCAGAGTCTCATTCCTGAGGATATCCTGGGAAAAGAGCAAAAGCCTTGCCTCCCTGCACACTTCACATAGACACCCTCCTGCCCTGACCTTGAGGTCCTGTAACCACAGCACCCCCCACCCCATCCTCCTAACCTAGCCTACTGCTCCCTCACACACCTTCACCCATCCTCTCTCCATTTAAAACTTCTCTCCTGATTAGCCAGCCCCTCGGCCAGCTCCCTTTCTTTCTGCTTGGCCAGGTGGATCCTATCTCTCCTACCTTTTCTGGTGGTGAAAAGCCCAATTGCTCTCATTGGCCCCAGCTGCACGAGCAGGCTCTCACCTGCAACCACCACCACTCCTTCAGCCATTTTCTTCACTCTCAGGACTAGGTGGGCTCTTGACCACCCCTCCATAGCCACGAAGTTCCACTCAACCTTCCCAGTTCTGCCCAGCAGTGTTGTGGTGCATCCCCTGCATGGTAGCCCTTCCCCACACCAGGCTAAAGGGAACAGCTCAAAAGTGTCAGCCAAGGCAGGATGGCAACAGTTATGAAGAGGGTGAAAGAACCTGGCCACTGTGAGGGACAGCCCCAGGGTTGACCAGCTGCTCTGTCCACAGCTGGACAGATGTGGCCAGAGCCGTAGTAACTGCCCCATCTTTAGTCAACAGCAGCTGTGTTTAAGGTGGGCCTCATGGCTCAGGTAGTTACTGTGGCACACTTTCACTTTTTTGTTAAGAATCACCATTCCGTGTAGTGGCTGAGGTCCCCAGCCATGGGGCTGAACCCTGGGGCAGGCTGCCCCACCAGCAAGACCCAAGAACTCAGGGAGGAGAAAGCTGAGGCTCTACAGCTTTTCCCCCACATTAAATACAAACACCATGGAGAAGTCTCCTCACACCACTTCTGCTTCACTTCCCCATAGACTGGTCATTACAAAACAAACTGCCAAGACAGTCAAATATTAAAACACAGACTGGGAGGTACTAATTTCTACAGACTGGTATTCCAGGGGCTAGTTTTAGTATATTTAACTTCTATTACTGTCCCTCCCAAACAGATTTCTGGGGTAAAAGCTTTCTTGGAGAGGAGGTTGAACAGGTTTGCATCAATAAGATTTATTGTTTTCAACTACTCTCAACAGATATTTTGCAGAGTTACTGGAAAAATCAATGGGGAATGGATAGAGACATCTCTCGTTAAGGGAAGCAGATCTGCTGTCTTGCCACATTAATATCTGTGATGGTTTGTAGGAGCCTTAGAACAGGTTGTTTTGTGCTAAAAACAAAGCTGCCATCCAGTTCTTCCAGTTCTCAGGTCATAGCTGCAGACTCCTGGACTTGTCTCATGACCTTTCCTTTTCATTGCTGGAAATCAGTAGACTATTAAAAGGAGTCAACCCCAATATGGTGAGGTTTTTCCCCCCTAATAAATGACAACTCAAGTCAATAATAGTAAAATTTTTCAAATACATTTATTTGTTACCAATGAAAATACTGTACAATACCCAAGAAAAGGGTCAGGGGAAAGCAACACACTAAGACTGGCTTTCATCAATGTCTTTGTCCGGATCCACCTCAGCAGCTTCACTCTCCTGTTGCTGTTTCTTCCAGAGTTTAGCCATTGCCAGTAGTTTGAGATTAGGCTGGTTGGCAGTATCTTCTGGGAAAATATAATCGTAGTATTCCTCCCAGCCAGCATCAGACTAGGGAAAAATATTACCACAAAGCAAGTTGAATTTGTGTGTTTCACATTAGCTGTTAGAAGGTGCTTCTAATAAGCACAATAGTGAGATAAAATCAAACCCAATGTTTGTTAGACCATCCGCATGAGCGGAAAGCAATGCATGGAATGGGTGAAAGACAGTGCTGCTGCTGTGCATAGCAAGCAGCAGAGCTGACAGACAGCCTGGCTGTAGCTGCCCAAACAAAGCCACAAAACGGGTGCGCAGTTACAGCACCCATCACAGCTGAGTTTGGTTTGGGTACCAGACCCCAGAAGAGCCACTAGGGATTCAACATGAGTGCTTGTGTAGTTTCAACTCTTACCCCATCCTCAGCCTGCAGTTTCCTCCTCTTCTTAATTTTTTCAGGCATAAGTTTATCTATCCTCTCTTTAGTGGCATCAGTTCCAAACTCCTCTTCAAAGTTTCTCCAGGACTCCAGCAGCATGACTCTCTCCTCCTTCTCCTCGCAGTTTCGCATGGCCTTGTTAGCCTCCTCGTAAATCTGCCGGCATTGTGACAAGCTCCCCTCCCTTCCCGAGGACAGCTCAAACTGTGCAAAGCTGATCCATACCTGTGGTGAAAGCAAAACAAAATCAAGCTAAGACCTCCATCCTCAAGTGACAGTTTAAAACACCAAAGGAGCCAAACAATCAAACATCAATGCCCAGTCCACAGCATGTTTTCATAAGCAGATACCGAGAAAATTCATGCTTGCTTCGTGTGTGAGATTTTCCTCACTTTGATGAGACAGAATATTCATGGAGGCTGCGTTGACAAATTTATGGTGGTTATTTAACACCAGGATAAATCTGTCTGAATTTAGTGAAATGACAGGACCAAACCATGGGAAAAGTCACAACTATTTTTTCTTGCAGTGTTTTTGTAACTAGAACTCCAAAGCTGCTCAGTAAGAAGAAGGCTGTTTGGGAAAGCCTTGCTTTGTGCAAGATATGCGAGTTGTTATATGTAATGTAGAAATGTCCTTCCCCTCCTCATGGCACAGGCATGGGACTGAACTGAAGTTCATCATTGCTTCGAAAGAGCCAGACGACCAAAGCAATCAAAGGTTTCCATCCAGTTCCAGACCATTTCTGGATACCCACACATACCTTAACGTGCTGTGTCCGCTGGAGTAACCTGCGGTAAAGATTTCTTGTTTTCTCATACTCTTCTTGCTCGATTTCAAAGTCAATGTAGGATTTCCAAAGAACCTGTAAAAGAAAGCCTCTCATTACGTTCACAGCACAGAGATAAAGGGAAAAAAAAAAAAAGCATAAAGAGGATGAGCATGAATAACTGTGAAATTTCTATGAAAAGAGTTTCAGAGATCAGAGTATTAATTGGCTGTACAAGCCAGGAAGGATTACAACTAAGCAATATCAAATCTTCGCATGTAATCCGTTCGGTTCACTCCTGTGAGCGTAGCTCCCCCTCCACGTTTTATCAGGGCTATTTCAGCCCTGCGCATCCCGCCAAGAAACAGATGCTCGATTAATGAGACACAGGCTAAGCCACTATGGTAAGCAGTTCTGCTCACACTGCTGGATTATTTACATTGTAATTAGCCACACTGGGTAATAAATACCTTAGAACTGTGCAAACTGTAAAGTTTCCCCCTTACCTCTGGCATGTCCAGCCGGGGCTGGCTAATCGCCAGCTCGTATATGGCACGAGCTCTATCAATGTCCCCAAGAATGGTCTCAAGCTCAGCGAATTTAATCCAAGATGTACAGTTCTCTGGTGCAAACTCCAGGAATTTTTCATAGAGCTTTCGGCAACGATCAAATTCTCGTAATTGTAACTCCAATTCAATATAACCTTTAAACAGTTTGTTTTTTGGACATTTGCCTATGGATGTCCCCTGTCAAGCAAAAAAAAGCACCAAAAAACACTTAAAGATTTTGCAAAGAAAAGATGTGCCTGATTGCTGATGGTAATGGATAGACAGTGAATGATGTTTTTAAAGAGTATTGCCTTTTTGATATGCTTCAGCACCTGAAGAAAACTGTCTGTCCTAAGCCACAGTGTCATGCAGTGAGAAATCAGCTTCTGAGTCTTCATTTTGGGGTCTTTTAAAGCAGGAGCTGGGAACTGGCATATATGAGACAGGCATGCAGTGAACATCCCACTTTGAGTCACTTGAGTCACAAGTATTATTTATGAAGCATGCAGCCTCTGTTCTCTGAAGCTAATGGGAATTAAGTAATTAGAGATCAAATTCCCTTACTACAATTCTCCTGCACAACTTTCCTATGCATCGATTATCTTGGTACTTATAAAAAAAGGAGGAAACCACCACTGGAAAATATCCATTTGGTCACCATTAGAGCCCCCCAGCTCTACAAATGTATTTTCTTCTTCAACATATGGTCAGTTCTTCCTCACACTGTTTTTTTAAGCAGCAGAGGCACCAGCTGATCTGTCTCCCAGTCCCAGCGTCTCTCAGACCCTGGGAAAACAAAGCATCCACACGCCATCTGCAGCCAGTGAAAATAAGGCAGAGCATGGCACAGTCTGCAACCTGGTGAGAGCTTCAGCATCGTGAGCTGCACCTTCCTTCCGTGTAGTGACAGTGCAGGGTCTTCTCCTCAGGACAGGAGCAAGGCTTCCTGCCAAGGAGGTGGTTCACAGTCCACTCATTGCAAAAGAAAGAAATAAACTGTTTGCCAAACAGGGTCTAGTCCAAAAAAAAGTGTTCTGACTGCAGCAGCAAAATCTGGTTTCCAAAATAAGAAAAGGGTAACCTACCAAAAAAAAAGCCTGTCAAAGAAATTAAACAACGAGGGAAAAGACCAACAAAAAAAAAGAAGCCTAAAAGAAGCTGAGGAAACTCTCTCTTTCTAGACAGGCCAAATAATCCTTCCCAGAATCCAACATAGCATCAAAATAAAGACAGCCAGAAGCAGGGTACTGACTGGTGACTATAGTAATATTGAGCGATGCTTTCTTAAGCAAGGCTAGAACAGCAATACGCTTCAGTCTTTTCCTGCAGGGAAACAGTCTCACAGGAGACTTAACCTTGCCAGTCCATTTTTTGTCTGGTCACATGCAGGTGTCAGTCTCAACCAACGGAGCTTTGCTAGCACATTGGTGGTAGAACAGGTGCAGTGTCAGCTACAGAAGGGCCACTCGCGTTTTTCTCTTATCACCATTGTGCCCTGGGTTTGGTGGAAACCCCATCAGCTTCCTCTTCAAAGCCAAACCATTTCAACCGTTTCCAACATTACCTTTCTCTCAAAATCCCTAATGCTATCAATGAGCTTATTCAGAATATCTTAATGGAAGGGAAAGGATGTTTTTCATTTCAAAAGGCTTTGCTGCCAAAATGTACTCCACTGATCTCTGATGTGCGGCCATTCACACAGTGCATTTGCACAGAACTCTTGAGCTGGCCCAAAGTCTCCACAAATGCCTCTATCAGCAACTGGGTAGCAGGGACTCAAAATACTCTATTCGGCAGCTCTTAATGTCCGAGAGTCAAAAACTCCTATTTAAAATGCTTTTTAAAACACTACTGTTAGTACCAGTATCATTTAAACCAAACAGCAGCAGTTAAAAATTTCCAAGTGCACTAAGCTGATTTGGGTACTCTTGCATCGAGACGTTCTGCCAGCTGAAGCCAGAAAGCTGCGCTCCTTTCTGCCTGTGGCCAATTCATCATATCAAGCTATGCTTCTTTTTAAATCATACGTGACAGTAAATACCGGTCCCTGCAGACTTCTCAGATGCTTTAAGTGGATTAAGCCAGCAATTTATAAAGGACAATTTCAGATCTTTTAATGCCATTCTCTTGTTACTACTAGTTAGCAAAGTCAATTATGGAATTAAAAAAAAGCTTACCAAAGCTTTTCTGGCAAGTGGAAGATTTTTCTGGCGTATTTCAAACTGCGCATACAGCAACCAGATTTTGGCAAATGTAAACTGAAAAAAAAAAAGAACAACATGATGCTCAAGCTGATAGCTTCTTTAAAAAATAATCACTCTGTACAAGACGCTGCTGCTGTAAACTGCATTACTCTCAGTGCTTTCCTGCTGAAAAGTTGAGCATTCATAGCCCAGTACAACCAATCTAGAACACAACAATATACACCTCCATGGATAAAGGCAAAAAGGCCAGAACTGAAGTCTTATTAAATGAAGAAAATGGTTCATTAACCAATCAATTGTTTGGTAAAGTATCAGCTATCACTGAATCAATTAACAGCTAATCAACTCTAATTAACTGCAGATTAATCCTGATCTACACAGTTGATATTCAGATGACATTATTAATGACAAACTAGAGAAGGAAGCACACGAACTAAGATTTGACATTCCAAGGCAATGCCGATTAATGTTTTAAGGGCTTGGCCACGTGGATATCTTCACTGTCAAAATCCCCCCAAACCCATCATGAAGATGGACTGTAATGGGCAATACACACCAGAAAGAGGGTTCATCAAATGCAACTCCCTCAGCTGGGACCACGCAGACAATTATAGCAGTTGCTATAAAAGGTAGTTCCCATCTAAACCAAAGCCATAAGCATTTTGCAAAGACTAGAAGCAACTAGGCTGAAAGCCAGTAAGTAAAGCCTAGGTAAGAGTTCTTCCCTGCTGTTTAACAGTAGTAGAGTATACCCTGACTGTGCATTATCTCAGCTTCTTAGAACATACTTTGTAATTTGACAATACTGGAGAAACCAGTGTATGAGAAAATGTGGTGTCACTGTAGTGTCTGCTGGTTTCCTGTTGATGATACAAGTTATAGTCAACTATTATCTTACCTTGGAGAGAAAAAAAAACCCAAACACACACACACAAAAATATACCCCACACCTCTACCAACTTTTGAAGGTTATGAGAAATTGGAAGGGCTACTACGCAGAGTCTTCATGAATGTGCTAGTAACTGTTTGGAGCTGCCTACACATTAGAACCCTGGGGGAGAGAAAAAGAAAGGATCTTATCTTGGGAATTTTAATACAAGACTTGACACAAACTGCTGGAGGATCCCTACCTTCTTGTGGGGAATGAGCTCGATACACGCCTGATACACCTGTCGGGTTCGCTCGGCATCCTGTAAGAACAGGCAAAATTAAACACTTTCGCTGCTAAGATCACACTACAGTTTGAATTATGCAATGATTGCAAAAACACAAAATGAAAATTTTAAGTGATGTTCGTTAGATTCATTTATATTTAAGATATAGAGGTATTTATCTGCTTAGTGTGCACAATTCAGAGGTGGTAACTCCTACAAATCAGTAAGTAGTCTTACCAAACCAGATTCACACTAAGAATTAGAGAATAAAACCAGAAGTGTCCCCGTTTGGGGGGGAAAAAAATATTTTTTCCTTTAACAGACACCAAACATGTATACTGCACTACAGTTTGTATGAAATGAAGAACAGCTATAACATTATATGACTGGTAACAGAAGAAATACTTACACAGCCTCAAAAGGGTGCAATAGCAAAAATCTGACAGCTTTGCAGAACAGCTTCACAGATAATTTTGTTAAAGATAAAACTATTTGACAAGTTCAGATAACAGCCTGGAACAGACAATTCAGATGGGGCTAGACAAACTTATTTCTGCTTTTATTATCACCATGTCTCGAGATGGATTGGGGTGAAACAAGTATTTCCCACCCCCCCAGCCCTGTGCACAGGAGAGAAAAATGAAGGGGGGACACACACATTTAAAAAGCAAATCATAGAATGTTATGGGCTGGAAGGGACCTCAAGAGATCATTGAGTCCAACCCCCCTGCCAAAGCAGGCTCACCCAGGGCAGGCCACACAGGAATGCACTGAGGTGGGTTTTGAGTCTCCAGAGAAGGAGACTCTACAACCTCCCTAGGCAGCCTGTTCCAGTGCTCTGTCACCCTTGCAGTATAGAAGCTTCTCCTCATGTTGAGGTGGAACCTTCTATGCCAAAGTTTATACCCGTTATTCCTTGTACTATTACTGGGCACTACAGAAAAGCAATTGGCTCCTTCCATTTGACACCCACCCCTCAGATATTTATAGACATTAATAAGATCTCCTCTCAAGACTAAACCGCCCCAGTTCTCAGTCTTTCTTCATCGTGGAGATGCTCAAGTCCCTTAATCATCCTCACAGCTCTCTGTTAGACTCTGTCTTATTTGTTTTGTGCTATAGGACACAGGACAAATAAGACAGTATTTTTAGTTTTCAGTTTTCTTATTAAAATATCTGTAGCTACTTAATATTAGAAAAACACTTGGGAAGGAAAGATGAGTTCTTACTACTTGCCTTTGCCTCCAGCTCTTCATACAACGCATAGTTAACCCAGAGATAGATGTATCTTTTCCAGTGTCTCTTCTCTTGAATCGGGGGCACGTTGGCAATGGCTCTTTCATACACTTCTCGGACAGTCTCTGCATCTGTGTCACTTTCAACTAATCTCAGGTAGTCAAACCAGGCATCATAATTATGTGGATTTGCCTTCCAGAAAAATACGAAAACTTCAGTAATTATATATAACTTTCCCTATTCCTTTACTTAACAGTTTTTATTCAGAATTTCTTCTTTAAAGTATATCATCAGACTACTAATGAAAACTGTCAGTATCAGGTAGGCTTAAGCTAGAGCTTTTGTGTTAAAGTGCATTTATTTCTTTATTTTACCTAGAAACAACTGTTAAGTGAAGGCAGACAAACTGAACTGTGAGACAGGAAGAGGAAACAATGAAATATGCAGTGGTCAGTGAATAGTAGACAGGTGTGGCACACCCCTGTCGCCACAAAAAGGTATTTACACACAGGTGAGGTGCCCTGCAACAGTTATCGCACAACAGGAGTGAAAAAGTTGCAGTCCAAACCTCATTATCCCCTAAGATGATCATGAGAGGTATAGAGCTCCGAGTTCACTTAAACTCTGGCTCCACAATCTACTTTAGAATGCAGAAACCAAAAAGCAGTGAATGCAAGTATTGTTCTCTCCCCCCTGGATTCTGCCTCCAAAGAGAATAGCGTTCCTTCGGACTGAGCAGCAAGGGTAATGTAAAACCTGTCAACCTTCATATCATGAGACACTTAAAGCAGCAGCTGGATGCAGGATGAGCTCAAAGGACATTTGTGATACATACCTTCACTTCCTCTTCATACTGGAACCTTCTCTTGCTGACGATGATGTCTTCAATTCCCCTTCTGTCTCCAAACTTCTTCTCAAAGATGGTGTAATTTTTGAAGAGGTTTTGGGCATCCTGCTTTGGAATTCTATCCAAGGCATACTTGTAGATCACCCTGACTCTTTCAAACTGAAAATATTAAAGATCACTTGAGTAATATTTAGATAGCGGCTCAGTCCTGCCTCACAATTCCTCGGTAAGTTTTTGGCAATATTTAATTTGATACAGAATCACAGAATAGCTCAATGCAAATGATTTGTTTTAGGACAGGACTAATGGATATCCCTGAAGCGTACACTCTCGAACAAAGAAAACCCATACAATTCTGTAAACACCAAACCTCACCATCTTTTAATTCATTTACAGGTTTGGAATATTTATGTTATTTTTAAGAGGCCGTGGGTTTGGGGGTCACAGAATGTTTTCAATCCCTTAATGGCCTGAGCACTTTAAGATGACCATCTGGGAAAAACATGGCTAAATCAGGTTTTTATACAACTCCTCAGAAACTTAGAAATCTGAGGATATACATTTGATCTGATGACACTATTCTCTGGCTAGGCAGCTCTGGAGCCCACCCTTCTTAGAACTTATTGCCCTGATGCGGCCAAAAGGCAAACAGAAGCTAAGCAAAAAATTGTCTCCTTAGCTCTGACTACAAGAACAGTATCTCATAGGGTGCTGAAAAACACAAGTATTGCAGCTAACATTAAGTGGCCTTGAGTTTGATATTTGAGAAGAAATCTTGTGGGGGCAGTTGGTATTAGTCTGATGTATTAGCAAGAAGGTCTTACTTCTTTCTGGTTCTCCTCAAATTTTGCGAAAGCCACGTACAAGTGCTCATCCATGTGCTCTTCTCCGAAGAACTCCACTGCCCTCTCGTATACTTTCCTGGCGTGAGCAAAATAACTGTGCTTCTCCTCAAAGCGGGCATACTTGATCCAGTTCTTAACGTCAGGGTGAACAATAACAAGTAGAACTATGTTAAAGAAATAGTGGTGGTTGCATTGGACATTTCAAATTGCATTCTCCCCAGTGATGATAGGGTCATGGACTACATGAAATGACTCCCAGGGATCTTATATGAAAGAAATGCAATGGGGAAGAAGACACAAAACAGGCCTAAGAGTGCAAAGGCTTTGTGACTTATTGAGAACTTAAAGAAAAAAATTAAAAAGGGAAAAAATCAGGCAAGGGTCAGGATGAAATTTGAGGAAGAGAAATCCGAAACAAACGATGGATGCAAAAAAGCTGGAAGCATGAGTGCTGTTAAATACGCACTGTTGTGGCAGGATATGCATTCACTCCACTCATTTGGAGGCATATAAACTACACTTTTACGACCTACTGCTGACTCCTAACGCACCACGGTGACAAGGAGCCCAGGGACACAGCTGGAGATAAAAGAGATAAGAAAGGAATGAAAGATGCAGGCCCAAACTTGGGCAGGTGTCGCAATACACTAAAAAGGATATATCGCTCATAAATGGTACGTGCTCTGTCCACCTCCTTGTATCTGAGCTCAAAGTTAATGTAGGAATGCCAAGCTTGCTCCTCTGGTTGCCACTCCATCCAACGTTCAAACACCTGACGTGATCCAGCAACGTTCCCCAACATCTCCTCCATGTAAGTATACTTATACCTTGGAAAACAAGATCACCACCACATAGTAAATGGATAAATTACAAGGATTTTTTTCCAGTGCTTAAGAGCATTACTAGGATTTCTTTGCCTCTTTCCCTCCTGCCCCCCCAAAATGCCCACGGATGCTGTTGTGACTGGCAGGATGCAGGCACACGAACTTCCTTCTCTCCCAATGCTCCTACTGCTTGAAAAGTACAAAAGTTTTGCAAAACTTAAGCCTTCCCTGAAAACTCGGGAGAAACAGCAAACAATGCACTTTTGCATGAAGACAAACTAGAAAAACTATTTCTTGTCTTTAGGGGTTGGAGCAATGTTCCACTCTCTGCAAACATACCAGAACTGGTTCACCCTGGGGAGGGTGGTAATGGCTCTATCCCAGATGTTTCGGGCATGATTAACCTGGCGGTTCTTCATTTCCATCTCTGCATATTTCAGCCAGAGTGTGACATTTCTGTAGTCCACATCTAAAGCACGCTCGTAAATGGAACGGGCTCTGTAAAGCAAAGGGAAGTCAGTGGTGTATATAATGTGCCTTCAAGACTTTGATGGTGTCTGTCAACATGTGTCTTGAAAGCTTTAGAAGAGATGCCTGCAGCTGCACCATAATTACCTCTGTATTTCTTTTAGGCTTTCCTCCCATTGTGCGTACTTTATCCAGTTACTGATAACAGTCCTGTTTTTTCTTATATTATCTTCAAAAGTCTGAGGGGAAAATTATTTTTGTAAGTAACAAATCCCTCTGTGCAGACCAGTCTCATTATAAATGGCTTAGGTAATATTATTATTATTGGCATGAATTCCTCACTCATGAAGTAACAAATCCTACTCAATCCAAAAAATTACAAAAATATAAATACTAAAAGTGCATACAGAGAAGCTAGAAGCAGAGATCATCATACAGGATAAGGCTAAACTCAAAGTTCCTGCAACCTGATATACTGATGGAATAATATCTTGTAGCACAATAATATTACTTTTTTTTTTTTAAATCTCCTGCTTAGTGTTTCAATATCAACATTTGTAGTTTATTGTAGTTTCAATATTATCACGCACAGATAGAATTCGGTCATTGAAAACAACCCTGAATATATTTGGATGCCACAGCACAAGCTGATTCACTTTAACCTGTACGGTTCACTGCTCTGAACTTTTTTAGACTACACTTTGTTTAGGTTAAAACACTGTAGAGTGTTAGTGCTTTATAAAAGCATTTGATTAGGGTTTGTTTTTCTCTTTACCTTCCTCTTCCGGAGTTTATAGTCATTTAGCTCTTCAACATCTGTGATCTTCTGTTGTGGGGGTGGTGGAAGAAGTTCAAGTTCCCTTTCTTTTGCCTCTCTTAAAAGTTGTTCTGCTGTGATCTGAACTTCTGCGGGTGCTTTATTTTTCACCTGTAAGTAAGGGGGCGAGAGTCACATTTTCTCCTTCTAATGCACAACTGAAAAGTTACCGCACGATGAACTTATTCCGGTGATTTACTACATTCAGTTTTACCGAGAAAGGATCCGGAGACTCCCTGAGATCCACAAGGACCGATACGGTCCAGAATCATCTCGACCGACGCGGCTCCCTCCCGGGACGAGAGCGGCAGAACCGCCCGAGGCCGCAGGGAGGGGCACGGGGCCGCAGCCGGCCGCGTCTCACGCCGCGTTGCGGTACCGCTGCGGGACCGCGTTACACGGGCACTTCACCCGCCCTCCGAGGGCCCGCCCGACCCCCTCTCCCCAGCCCGGGCCGCAGGCCGCCGCC